>CABEEJ010010158.1:0-15283 GCA_901482245.1 Timema douglasi
ACACTCCAATAAAATAGTCCTATTTATGCACAATAGCCAGTTATTCATAACAACACAAACAATACTTTTCTTATAAAAAAAAAACAATCATATCAATATCGTTTCTATGGGTTACAAAAAACAAAAGAAATTTAATATCCATAGAGGTTTTAGTACTGGCAAGAAATGTACTTCTTTGTTATTGTTAGACCATACCCAAGCACAGGCATCACTGGTACTTTCAATCATAATGTCAAATTCTAATGAGGATCATAATGTCCTATTCTAATGAGGATCATAATATCCCATTCTAATGAGGATCATAATTTCCCATTCTAATAAGGATAATAATGTACCATTTTAATGTGGATGATAATGTCCCATTGTACTGAGGATCATATAATCTCATTCTAATGAGGATCATAATATCCCATTCTAATGAGGATCATAATGTCTCATTGTACTGAGGATCATAATATCTCATTCTAATGAGGATCATAATATCCCATTCTAATGAGGATCATAATGTCCCATTGTACTGAGGATCATAATATCTCATTCTAATGAGGATCGTAATATCCCATTCTAATGAGGATCATAATGACCCCTTGTACTAAAGATAATAATGTCCCATTGTACTGAGCATCATTATGTCCAATTGTACAGAGGATCATAATGTCCCATTGTACTGAAGATCATAATGTCCCATTGTACTGAGGATCATAATATCTCATTCTAATGAGGATCATAATATTCCATTCTAATGAGGATCATAATTTCCCATTCTAATAAGGATAATAATGTACCATTTTAATGTGGATCATAATGTCCCATTGTACTGAGGATCATAATATCTCATTCTAATGAGGATCATAATATCCCATTCTAATGAGGATCATAATGTCTCATTGTACTGAGGATCATAACTTCCCATTCTAATAAGGATAATAATGTACCATTCTAACGAAGATCATAATGTCTCATTGTACTGAGGATTATAATATCTCATTCTAATGAGGATCATAATTTCCCATTCTAATAAGGATAATAATGTACCCTTTTAATGAGGATCATAATGTCCCATTGTACTGAGGATCATAATGTACCATTTTAATGAGGATCATAATTTCCCATTCTAATAAGGATAATAATGTCCCATTGTACTGAATATCATAATGTACCATTTTAATGACGATCATAATTTCCCATTCTAATAAGGATAATAATGTACCATTCTAATGAGGATAATAATGTACCATTTTAATGAGGATAATAATGTACCAATCTATTGAGGATAATAATGTACCATTTTAATGAGGATAATAATTTACCATTTTAATGAGGATCATAATGTCCCATTGTACTGAGGATCATAATGTACCATTTTAATGAGGATCATAATTTCCCATTCTAATAAGGATAATAATGTACCATTCTAATGAAGATCATAATATCTCATTCTAATGAGGATCATAATTTCCCATTCTAATGAGGATAATAATGTACCATTTTAATGAGGATAATAATTTCCCATACTAATAAGGGTAATAATGTACCATTATAATGAGGATAATAATGTACCATTTTAATGAGGATAATAATGTACCATTGTACTGAATATCATAATGTACCATTGTACTAAGGATCATAATTTCCCATTCAAATAAGGATAATAATGTACCATTCTAATGAGGATAATAATGTACCATTTTAATGAGGATAATAATGTACCATTGTACTGAGGATCATAATGTACCATTTTAATGAGGATCATAATTTCCCATTCTAATAAGGATAATAATGTACCATTCTAATGAAATTTCCCATTCTAATGAGGATAATAATGTACCATTTTAATGAGGATAATAATTTCCCATACTAATAAGGGTAATAATGTACCATTTTAATGAGGATCATAATGTCCCATTGTACTGAGGATCATAATGTACCATTTTATTGAGGATCATAATTTCCCATTCTAATAAGGATAATAATGTACCATTCTAATGAGGATAATAATGTACCATTTTAATGAGGATCATAATGTCCCATTGTAATGAGGATCATAATGTACCATTTTAATGAGGATCATAATTTCCATTCTAATGAGGATAATAATGTACCATTTTAATGAGGATAATAATTTCCCATTCTAATAAGGATAATAATGTAAAATTTTAATGAGGATAATAATTTCCCATTCTAATAAGGATAATAATATCCCATTCTAATGAGGATCATAATTTCCCTTTCTAATGCGGATCATAATGTCCCATTCTAATGAGGATCATAATATCCCATTCTAATGAGGATCATAATTTCCCATTTTAATGAGGATTTTAATGTCCCATTGTACTGAGAATCATAATGTACCATTTTAATGAGGATGATAATTTCCCATTCTAATAAGGATAATAATGTATCATTCTAATGAGGATAATAATGTACCATTTAATGAGGATTATAATGTCCCATTGTACTGAGGATCATAATGTACCATTTTAATGAGGATCATAATTTCCCATTCTAATGAGGATAATAATTTCCCATTCTAATAAGGATAATAATGTACCATTTTAATGAGGATAATAATGTACCATTTTAATGAGGATCATAATTTCCCATTCTAATGCGGATCAGTATGTCCCATTGTACTGAGGATCATAATATCCCATTCTAATGAGGATCATAATTTCCCATTCAAATGCGGATCATAATTCTCAATGTACTGAGGATAATAATGTACCATTTTAATGAGGATCATAATGTCCCATTGTACTGAGGATCATAATGTCCCATTTTCATGAGGATCATAATATCCCATTATAATGCGGATCATAATGTCCCATTCTAATGAGGATCATAATGTCCCATTCTAATGAGGATCATAATGTCCCATTCTAATGCGGATCATTATGTCCCATTGTACTGAGGATCATAATATCCCATTCTAATGAGGATCATAATTTCCCATTCAAATGCGGATCATAATGTCTCAATGTACTGAGGATAATAATGTACCATTTTAATGAGGATCATAATGTCCCATTGTACTGAGGATCATAATGTCCCATTTTAATGAGGATCATAATATCCCATTCTAATGCGGATCATAATGTCCCATTTTAATGAGGATCATAATGTCCCATTTTAATGCGGATCATAATGTCCCATTCTAATGAGGATCATAATATCCCATTCTAATAAGGATCATAATGTCCCATTCTAATGAGGATCATAATGTCCCATTCTAATGCGGATCATAATGTCCCATTCTAATGAGGATCATAATATCTCATTCTAATGAGGATCATAATATCTCATTCTAATGAGGATCATAATGTCTCATTGTACTGAGGATCATAAAATCTCATTGTACTGAGGATCATAATATCTCATTCTAATGAGGATCATAATATCCCATTGTACTAAGGGTTATAATTTCCCATTGTACTGAGGATCATAATATCCCATTGTACATCAGATAATAATGTCCCATTGTATTGAGGATCATAATGTCCCATTGTACGGAGGATCATAATGTTCCATTGTACTGAGGATCATAATGTCCCATTTTACTGAGGATCATAATGTCCCATTCTACTGAGGATCATGATGTCCCATTCTAATGAAGATCATAATGTCCCAATGTACTGAATATCATAATGTCCCATTGTACAAAGGATCATAATGTCCCATTCTAATGCGGATCATAATGTCCTATTCTAATGTGGATCATAATGTCCCATTGTACTGAATATCATAATGTCCCATTGTACAAAGGATCATAATGTCCCATTCTAATGAAGATCATAATATCCCATTCTAATGCGGATCATAATATCCCATTCTAATGAGGATCATAATGTCCCATTCTAATGAGGATCATAATGTCCCATTCTAATGAGGATCATAATATCCCATTCTAATGCGGATCATAATATCCCATTCTAATGAGGATCATAATGTCCCATTCTAACGAGGATCATAATTTCCCATTCTAATGAGGATCATAATGTCCCATTCTAATGAAGATCATAATATCCCATTCTAATGTGGATCATAATATCCCATTCTAATGAAGATCTTAATGTCCCATTCTAATGAGGATCATAATGTCCCATTATAATGAGGATCATAATGTCCCATTCTAATGAGGATCATAATGTCCCATTGTACTGAATATCATAATGTCCCATTGTACAAAGGATCATAATATCTCATTCTAATGAGGATCATAATGTCCCATTGTACTGAATATCATAATGTCCCATTGTACTGAGGATCATAATATCTCATTCTAATGTGGATTATAATGTCCCATTATAATGAGGATCATAATGTCCCATTCTAATGAGGATCATAATGTCCCATTCTACAGAATATCATAATGTCCCATTGTACAAAAGTTCATAATATCTCATTCTAATTAGGATCATAATGTCCCATTGTACTAACGATCATAATGTCCCATTGTACTAAGGATCATAATGTCCCATTCTAATGAGGATAATAATGTCCCATTCTACTGAGGATTATAATGTCCTATTGTACTGAGGATCATAATGTCCCATTGTACTGAGGATCATAATATACCATTCTAATGAGGATCATAATGTCCTATTCTAATGAGGATCATAATGTCCCATTCTAATGAGGATCATAATGTCCCATTCTACTGAATATCATAATGTCCCATTGTACAAAGGTTCATAATCTCATTCTAATGAGGATCATAATGTCCCATTGTACTAACGATCATAATGTCCCATTGTACTAAGGATTATAATGTCCCATTCTAATGAGGATAATAATGTCCCATTCTACTGATGATTATAATGTCCTATTGTACTGAGGATCATAATGTCCCATTTTACTGAGGATCATAATATCCCATTGTACTGATGATCATAATATCCCATTGTACATCAGATCACAATGTCCTATTCTAATGAGGATCATAATGTCCCATTGTACTGAATATCATAATGTCCCTTTGTACAAAGGATCATAATATCCCATTCTAATGAGAATAATAATGTCCCATTCTAATAAGGATCATAATGTCCCATTCTAATGAGGATTATAATGTCCCATTCTAATGAGGATAATAATGTCCCATTCTACTGAGGATTATAATGTCCTATTGTACTGAGGATCATAATGTCCCATTGTACTGAGGATCATAATAACCCATTCTAATGAGGATCATAATGTCCTATTCTAATGAGGATCATAATGTCCCATTCTAATGAGGATCATAATGTCCCATTCTACTGAATATCATAATGTCCCATTGTACAAAGGATCATAATGTCCCATTCTAATGAAGATCATAATATCCCATTCTAATGCGGATCATAATGTCCCATTCTAATGAGGATCATAATGTCCCATTGTACTGAATATCATAATGTCCCATTGTACAAAGGATCATAATGTCCCATTCTAATGAGGATAATAATGTCCCATTCTAATGAGGATCATAATATCCCATTCTAATGCTGATCATAATATCCCATTCTAATGAGGATCATAATGTCTCATTCTAATGAAGATCATAATATCTCATTCTAATGAAGATCCTAATGTTTCATTGTACTGAGGATCATAATATCTCATTCTGATGAGGATCATAATATCTCTTTCTAATGAGGATCATAAAATCTCTTTCTAATGCGGATCATAATGTCCCGTTCTAATGAGGATCATAATATCTCATTCTAATGAGGATCATAATATCTCATTCTAATGAGGATCATAATATACTCTTTCTAATGCGGATCATAATGTCCCATTCTAATGAAGATCATAATATCCCATTCTAATGCGGATCATAATATCTCATTCTAATGAGGATCATAATATCTCATTGTACTGAGGATCATAATGTCCCATTCTAATGAGGATCATAATATCTCATTCTAATTAGGATCATAATATCTTATTGTACTGAGGATCATAATGTACCATTCTAATGAGGATCATAATATCTCATTCTAATGAGGATCATAATATCTCTTTCTAATGAGGATCATAATATCTCTTTCTAATGCAGATCATAATGTCCCGTTCTAATGAGGATCATAATATCTCATTCTAATGAGGATCATAATATCTCATTCTAATGAGGATCATAATATACTCTTTCTAATGCGGATCATAATGTCCCATTCTAATGAAGATCATAATGTCTCGTTGTACTGAGGATCAAAATGTCCCATTATAATGAGGATCATAATATCTCATTGTACTGAGGTTCATAATGTCCCATTCTAATGAGGATCATAATATATCATTCTAATGAGGATCATAATATCTCATTGTACTGAGGATCATAATGTACCATTCTAATGAGGATCATAATATCTCATTCTAATGAGGATCATAATATCTCATTGTACTGAGGATCATAATATCTCATTCTAATGAGGATCATATTATCTCATTCTAATGAGGATCATAATGTCTCGTTGTACTGAGGATCAAAATGTCCCATTCTACTGAGGATTATAATGTCCCATTGTACTGAGGATCATAATGTCCCATTCTAATGAGGATCATAATGTATCATTCTAATGAGGATCATAATATCTCATTCTAATGAGGATCATAATGTCTCATTGTACTGAGGATCATAATGTCCCATTCTAATGAGGATCATAATGTATCATTCTAATGCGTATCATAATATCCCATTCTAATGAGGATCATAATGTCCCATTGTACTGAGGATCATAATGTCCCATAGTACTGAGGATCATAACGCCATCTTGTACTGTACCACTAATGGCCCAATCTGTTCAACTTATCGACCAATCTGTGGTTCACACTGATCTAGTTCCGGTCCAGTTGTCGGTGATTGCGGTGCAAGCTCATTAGGAATGTGTTGATTGGTAACACGAGCGAGATATTGGCTGCGTCGTGTCACCTGGTTGGGCTGAGTTGTGCGTCAGGCAGGAAGCTGTGCAGACGGTCACCAGGAGCGCCGCAACAAGCTGTGCAGACGGTCACCAGGAGCACCGTAAGAAGTTGTGCAGACGGTCACCAGGAGAACCGTAAGAAGCTGTGCAGGCGCTCACCAGGAGCACCGTAAGAAGCTGTGCAGACGGTCACCAGGAGCACTGTAGTTAGCTGTGCAGACGGTCACCAGGAGAACCGTAAGAAGCTGTGCAGACGGTCACCAGGAGCACCGTAGTTAGCTGTGCAGACGCTCACCAGGAGCACCGTAAGAAGCTGTGCAGACGGTTACCAGGAGCACTGTAGTTAGCTGTGCAGACGCTCACCAGGAGCACCGTAGTTAGCTGTGCAGACGGTCACCAGGAGAACCGTAAGAAGATGTACAGACGGTCACCAGGAGCACTGTAGTTAGCTGTGCAGACGGTCACCAGGAGAACCGTAAGAAGCTGAGCAGACGCTCACCAGGAGCACCGTAGTTAGCTGTGCAGACGCTCGCCAGGAGCACCGTAGTTAGCTGTGCAGACGGTCACAACACCCCTCTATGGCGAGTACAACCTCGAAAGATGAAAAAGGTAATAAACTACATCAATTTATTACGAAATAATACGAAAACACATTTATTAATTTTAAATGTCCTTTTTTAGACATTGTGCTATGGGTCAGAATATTTAAAGTGATGTTAGCATTCCCTGAAGGGTCGTTGCTTAGGAGCTACTTTGTAATTAAATTAATCAACAGGGGCATATATAGTAAAAATGGCCTAAATTTCGTGCAGTGAAGAAATGTTATTTATATATTACCGTAAGCTATAAAATTTAACTTGTTATTTTATGTGTTTGTACCTATTATTTAGGCACTAAAATTTATCAACTAACGCAAATTATTGAACAATAAAATTTGTTTTGCCCACCTTCGTAACCCATGGTAGGAGTAGTAGCATTTATTAGTGTCTTGTAATAAGTATTTCAGGTAAAGACTTAAAAGTAGTTCTTTCAGGTTTCTTGGAGTAGTTCCGCCAGGTGTCTAAGTATTTTCTTTAGCCAGTGTAAAATTTAGTATCTATAATTAGAGATTAAGTAGTCATAAGTTAATGATTTCAATATTAAAAGTATTTCAAATATTTATTTACTTAAGAAGTTCTATCCACTAGGTAGACTTTTTTCCCCAAACACAAAATCACCGTTGAAATTTGGCAGACATGAAGTGGGCAGTTTAATAATGTCTGAACTTAAAGAACTAGTCTACCTAATGCAAGCCTGGAAACGGGAGGGATACAAATTAATACATCTATTATTAAAAAAAAGACCCGCCTCGGTGGCGTAGTTGGCTAACGCGCTTGTCGTGTTGAGCTTGACTGCTGAGGACGGGGAGATCGTGATTCGAATCTCGGTCGGGTGAACTGGTGGGCGGGGGGTTCCTAAATGGTTTTCCACTCTTCCTTCACGAAAATGCAGGTTCACTTCCTCTAGTTCAACCTTCCCAATTCCTAATCCACTAGAGTAATTAGTACTTAAAGCGTATAACCTGAATGGGTAGTAAGACGTGGTGCTAAATATTATTATATTATTATTATTATTTAAAAAAAACTACTTTATGGTGTGGTTGAAAAAAACGAAAATTGGCAGGATCTTAATAAACCATGTAAGACAACCAAAAAAAGTCTTAAAATTTCAGAATGATAATTTGGGAAACGAAAGGTAGTGTGAATGATAGCTTTAAAATTTTCCCAAAATATTAGAAAAATTAAACTTTGAAATGGGAGGAAATTTTAATTCGTCATCCAAGTAAAATATCTACCTCAGATAGCTGTAAAAGGTACGACATTTTAAAATGTTAAAATTAGGGCTGTCAAATTTGATTGCTCGTTACCCTCGATTCTTACTGGTATCGAAAGAATCGAGAATCGATTTTAATATTACGATTCTCATCACTTAGATTCTTAGCTCTCAATAAAACTGGTAACTATTAAAATGGAAACATTCAAAATTGGTAATAATCGATTGATTAACTCTAATATTAGTTTAGTTGCCGTTTCTATATCGTTTGTAAAACTGAATCATTAATTTCTGGCGATATAACGTCCGAAGAACAAGGTTATGGTGGACGGACGACTTAAATTTTTTTGTTACGTGTGACATCTGTTCTTCTTTCCGTTATAAAATACGCCATTTATTGTATTAATTTGGCGTTTATTTGAATTTTTTGTTTTGGTCCTTAGTTTTGAGTACTTTTAGTGCGTTTAATAAATATTGGTACAGATCTCTATAATTGTGAGACTAAAGTTTCAAGCGGCCATGTGCAATGGTCAAGTCCAAGTTTCACTTTGAGGGGGGGAGTAGGGTATAAAGCAGGATTTTCTATAAAATAATGAAAAATGAAATGTTCAAGAATCGGAATCGAGTAAATAGGTATAGTGACATCTCTAGTTAAAATAGGTATAGTGACATCTCTAGTTAAAATAGGTATAGTGATATCTCTAGTTAAAATAGGTATAGTGACATCTCTAGTTAAAATAGGTATACTGACATCTCTAGTTAGAATAGGTATCCCTACTGACATCTCTAGTTAGAATAGGTATACTGACATCTCTAGTTAAAATAGGTATAGTGACATCTCTAGTTAAAATAGGTATAGTGACATCTCTAGTTAAAATAGGTATAGTGACATCTCTAGTTAAAATAGGTATAGTAACATCTCTAGTTAAAATAGGTATAGTGACATCTCTAGTTAAAATAGGTATAGTAACATCTCTAGTTAAAATAGGTATAGTGACATCTCTACATATACTGCTCCGACATTATGTACTATGTACACACTCACTGTTTAGAATAAATGTTTGATAAAATCTTACAGAGGCCAACTTTCTCAAACGGTCGCCTGCTCCAACATATTCTCAAATATCAAAAAACATACGTTCATTATTACTTATTATGTAAAACACCCCATAGATACCCATTTTGAGCAAAAAGTTTTAATGTTTAGATTTTCAAACATTAGTGATCACTCGTTAGAAAACTACTTTTAGACACATTTTTACCCCAAAAACAAATATAAACTGCTATACTGTAAAAGTCAAACTATCTACTTGGATCAAAATTGTCTTAGTCACTTTATAAAAAAAATTAATTTTTGAAAAAGTTTTCAGTAAACTACCATAAACATAATTTTTCCGTGAAAAATGTGTATACACTTTTATTTGTAAGGTAAAAACTTCCCATTTATCTATTTTAAACAAAATCGTTTAAGCCTTTTTTTAAATTTTAAATTAAAAAAAAAGTCCTATGTAAACTAGGGTCCGTATCAAGAATGACCATTAAAAATCTAAATCTAAATAACGGGTCTAAAGCTTGGTCTAAAGCTTGGTCTAAAGCGGGGTCTAAAGCTTGGTCTAAAGCTGGGTCTAAAGTGAGTTCTAGAGCGGGGTCTAAAGCTTGGTCTAAAGCGGGGTCTAGAACGGGGTCTAAAGCGTGGTCTAAAGTGGGGTCTAAAGCTTGGCCTAAAGCGGGGTCTAAGGCTTGGCCTAAAGCGGGGTCTAGAACGGGGTCTAAAGCTTGGTCAAAAGCGGGGTCTAGAGCGGGGTTTAAAGCTTGCTCTAAGCCGGGGTCTAAAGTGGGATCTAGTACAGGGTCTAAAGCTTGGTCTAAAGTGGGGTCTAGTACAGGGTCTAAAGCTTGGTCTAAAGCGGGGTCTAGAGCAGGGTCTAAAGCTTGGCCTAAAGCGGGGTCTAAGGCTTGGCCTAAAGCGGGGTCTAGAACGGGGTTTAAAGCTTGCTCTAAACCGGGGTCTAAAGTGGGATCTAGTACAGGGTCTAAAGCTTGGTCTAAAGTGGGGTCTAGTACAGGGTCTAAAGCTTGGTCTAGAGCGGGGTCGTATCGGCGCGAGGCGTCAGACCAATCCAAACGGGTTCAATGTCCATGTCCAGGGTTTGTTCTTTATCAAATATTTTAATAAAATTAAGAATGTTATTTATGTAAATGCTTCAAACGCTTACCAGCCTTGGGATATAGAATTTTGAAACATTTCTTTTGTGACGTGTTTAATATTCCTTTTTTTCCGAACAAGAGCTTTCACTGCAAAGTTTAATCATTCCTGTACTCGACGAAGTTGATAAAAAGTATAATTCCTAGCGGTGACAAAATCAATTATAATAATTCACGCAATGAATTATCCCAGAAAAAGTTGTTGTTAATAAATTGAGCTAGATCTGGATCCTTACAAACGAATTTTTAGGTCAAACAAAACAAGTGTTGCTTCTCATTTTTGCGCTGAAGAAAGAAGTTATTAAAACTTCATTATTGTGTATCCATTAATACCTTCAATCCTCCAAACAGTTGTTGATAACTAGTCAAGCCTCCTCTGGTAAGATCATTTAGATATACATATTATTATTATTATTATTATTATTACTATTAGCACCGCGTCTTACTACCGTTCGGGTTATACGCACTTAAGCTAATGTGTAATGGTAGGGTAATTGTGAGATGAAATGGAGGACCTACAGTTTAACGTGGAATCCGAACCACGGTGGAGGCCTGGCATTCCCCACATTCACAAGATGTCTTGTCAGAGGTGAAGGAAGGGTTTGGTAATCAGATAAATCTGTGCCGGGACCGAGGATTGAACCCCGGCCGCCAGCACAGAAGTCTGACACCTTACCCCTAGACCGCCAGGTCACCGATATATATATTATGGCAATGAATGCAACGACTGCATTCCAAACGAACAGACAATTGTAAGCTCAGTGGAAAATAGATAATTTTGGCACGATGTCAGCTGTCAGTTAATATCCCATCCACGCCATTCTCATCTATTGTATATCATCTAAGACATAATGCAACCAAGCAAATTACTCGAGAAACGAACTTCCGGCGCAGTAAAACAAACTGAACGATCAGCACGTGGCTGTGTTGCCGGCCTCACGCAGTGTTGCCAAACTTCAGTATTTCGGCCTGTAACTAAATGAGTTCTGCCAGGTCTTTTGGCCACACTGCCCTTACTAGGGCTGTCTTTATCAGACAAGTGGATCTTTGTCGGGCCCCCAGTTATATGGATCTTTGTCGGGCCCCCAGTTATATGGTTCTTTGCCAGGCCTCCAGTTATATGGTTCTTTGCCAGGCCTCCAGTTATATGGCTCTTTGCCGGGCCCCCGGTTATATGTCCCTTTGCAGGCCTCCAGTTATATGGTTCTTTGCCAGGCCTCCAGTTATATGTCCCTTTGCAGGCCTCCAGTTATATGGTTCTTTGCCAGGTCTCCAGTTATATGGCTCTTTGCGAGGCCTCCAGTTATATGTATCTTTGCCAGGCCTCCAGTTATATGGATCTTTGTCGGGACTCCAGTTATATGGCTCTTTGCGAGGCCTCCAGTTATATGTCTCTTTGCCAGGCCTCCAGTTATATGGTTCTTTGCAGGCCTCCAGTTATATGGTTCTTTGCCAGGCCTCCAGTTATATGGTTCTTTGCCAGGCCTCCAGTTATATGGTTCTTTGCCAGGCACTCCAGCTATATGGTTCTTTGCCAGGCCTCCAGTTATATGTCTCTTTGCCAGGCCTCCAGTTATATGGTTCTTTGCCAGGCATCCAGTTATATGGTTCTTTGCCAGGCCTCCAGTTATATGGCTCTTTGCCAGGTCTCCAGTTCTATAGCTCTTTGCCGGGCCCCCAGTTATATGGTTCTTTGCCTTGCCCCCAGTTATATGGTTCTTTGCCAGGCCTCCAGTTATATGGTTTTTTGCCAGGCCCCTAGTTCTATGTCTCTTTGCCAGGCCTCCAGTTATATGGTTCTTTGCCAGGTCTCCAGTTATATGGTTTTTTGCCAGGCCCCTAGTTCTATGGCTCTTTGCCGGGCCCCCAGTTATATGGTTCTTTGCCTTGCCCCCAGTTATATGGTTCTTTGCCAGGCCTCCAGTTATATGGTTCTTTGCCAGGCCCCTAGTTGTATGGTTCTTTGTCAGGCCCCCAGTTATATGGCTCTTTGCCAGGCCCCCAGTTATATGGCTCTTTGCCAGGCCTCCAGTTATATGGTTCTTTGCCAGGCCCCCAGTTATATGGCTCTTTTCCAGGCCCCGAGTTATATGACTCTCCCCCCTCGACCCTAACAAAAATAATTAAAACACTTAAATTTTTATCTGCGTTATGACAGTATTTTACACTAAACTTACCCATTTTCAGCCGCATAAGAAATGAAGTGATGGCTTAAAAGGTAAACACATCTAATTATTATTAATGCTAGAGACCGTGTGTTTTTATGAAAAAATATATAATGAGTATCTTTCACGCAAAGCCAGAGATGCCAATCATAAATTGTTTTGAGATAAAGCCCAATAACCTACACTTCGAAGCAAACAAATGATTATTTTTCAAGTCAAAATGCATAAATAATTTTTTCCAAGTATTTATGTTCCCTATTTAGAAAAAATGGTCACTCAGTAGGCCTATAAACGGTTGATTTACAAAACAAAAATAGACATGTCAGGTTTTGAATGAATCGCACTTATAATATAAGTAAGTGGACATGTCGGAGTTTGCTTGAAAGTAAATGTATGTGGATATGTCAGGTTTTGGTCGATAAAAGAGAATCCGACATTGAATTGGCTGTTTTAATAGTTACACGTGATCTTAAAAACAAATTCGGAATAGTTTCCATTAATACATTGTAGAAGTTTATAGAATAAACATAACCCAGCTTGCTTCATCCAAATACTTATAAAAACTCTTATGATAATAAAATGATAATAAACATTCCTTTGAAACAACCAACACTATGTAAATACACTTTTTTAAATAAGATTGCCTAGAGGAAATATTCTAGGGATCTCCGAACAATACACTAGAAGTGTCTATTTCCCTTCTAGATAGACTGCAGCTCACGGCCATGTCTCTAATAGACCACACCACTATAGAATAACAGTAACATTAGAATAATTATATTGTGTATTTTATAGGTCACCCAATTATTTAAGCATAAGCCCGACATGTCCATGTTTAAATACACAAATTTGATTATTTTTTTTACCCGCCTCAGTGGCGTAGTTGGCTAACGTGCTTGTGTTGAGCTCGACTGCTGAGGACGGGGAGATCGAAGTTTAAATCTCGGTCGGGTGAACTGGGGGTGGTTTTTCCTAAATGGTTTTCCACTCTCCCTCCACGCCAATGCGGGTTCACTTCCTCTAATTCAACCTTCCCAATTCCTAATCCATTAGAGTAATTAGTACTTAAAGCATATAACCCGAACGGCTAGNAGCTAAACCTGATGTGTGCAGAGATGACTTTGAATAATTATGTCGGTTTTTGCTATAAGATGCCTTTTTACGGCCGGTTTAAAAGAAGGATATGTTGGTTTTTGAAGAAAGATGACGCCATATTTGTATTTAGCCCAATAAATACAGTTTGAAATGATGTATAACTCCATTTTGACCACCGATGGACATGTCGGGTTTTGCGTGATAGCTCCTCATAAATAAGGGTTGATTCCTCCCCACCCCCTGGTTCGAATTTCATTCCAATACAATTGATCTGTATAGAGGTACAAAGAACAACTGTGCCCAGTTTGGATTAAATCGGTTTATGAATTCAAAAGTTATCGTGATGCATATTAACCACAAATAGACAGACAGATGCAAATAGGTGGAGTTAAGACGGAGAACTCGCTTCACTCGCTCAATAAACCAAACCACGTGATCGTGCTTGCAATATCCGCTAGTTCGATACAGGGAGCCGTCCACACGAGCAAACATTTCCCTTCCCAACTTGTTTTTTACCCCATTTAACTGAACAATGTGTGGGACTGCCTAGTCCCTTACACTCAACCCTGAACATTGTCACTGTCTGTGAACCACGTGTTACTACCCGTCCGGGGTATAGGGTAGTGATGTTGAGGTAGCATTCAGGGGTAACGAGTAGCTTACAGGATTTACCATCACAACTTGACCTACTTAGCTACGATTGGTCCCATTGGGTCACGTGACTCTCCCCCCTCCCCCTCCGGCCCACCCATCTGGTGGTGATTATGAAATCTCGTCTGATTACGAAATTACCACCACTCCCACCTCCTGGACACATTGGTTCTTGATGAATAATTATTTTTAATTAATATGTTGGTGTTGTAATTTGTTTATTTATTTGGGGAACATTCAGCTCACACCGACGATGCTCTCGCCACGGCTGTCTTCTTTTGACTGATGTGTACCTTCTGCACTGGCTAGTGAGTTGTGTCCATGGAACATCACTGGTGAGCATTCCCCCTCAACCCCTAACTTCCACCCCTCCCAGTGCTGGTGCACATTCCCTCTCAACCCCTAACTTCCACACCTCCCAGTGCTGGTGCACATTCCCCCTCAACCCCTAAA
>CABEEJ010010159.1:0-15274 GCA_901482245.1 Timema douglasi
AAACCTTTCCTCTTTATAATATTAGTGTAGATTAATAAACTCGGAACGGTGAATACGCGTAATAAACGTCAAGATCATCTAGTTTAGTTCGCTCATCATGGGAGATCGGGGATTAAATCCCGGATGAATGCTTTTGGGGTCCTATTTCCTAGATTGTTTCCTACTCTCCCTCCAATCAAATGCAAATTGTCGCTGACTAGAAGTGTTAATTGGTAGAACGTGGCTCAATTTTACTGTCGTGTGTTCCTGTTTAGTACAAAGAACATAATAGAATACAAATATACTTGAAATCTTGCCTTATTGCTATTTCCAATAATTCTATTTATATCTATAGACTGGACTTATGTTTGTTGAAGGTAATATCAGACTCAAGTAAAGATCAACTAGGTGTATATCCTAGTGGAAGTATTTAGAACTCCATCATTGACGCTACTATGGATCATAACATATCCATGTGGGCTATACACATATTTAACCATAGGGGTGTGTGGGGGTGCAGTCACACACGATGTTGCTGATAAAAAGATAGTAGAAAGGAACTTACCTGTAATGGTAGCACTTAGAAGTCATGGGACGAGAGTATGTAGTAAGTATAAGTTCCGCGTGGGAGCAGTATTTGACCTTGAGTGCCGGAATCCAGGCAAGAAGGACGAATCATGTTGATTTGATTTAATTTAATGGCTTAGAACGTTGCAAAAAACAAACTCAAAATTTATATTTAATTAAATATAAGGCATGATTAAAAGTTTGTTGAAAATTATACAGCCAAAGATTGGAAGGAAACTTTGGTCCCTAGTTTAACATATAAGTACACAAAATGGTATTACAAATATCTACTATCAAATTTATACAAAGTTAATGTCTGAGAATATCGTTCTTTTACAAAATAAAACAAAGAAGAAACATGACATATTTTGAGATTCATATCAATTTTCTCATATTTTTTCATTACATAGTGAAAAACATAAATCAATTTAAAAATCGTATATATGTATATATTCTCCCATTTTATTGAAGAAATGATCAAAACCATAATCGTGCCAGCGCTTGACATAAAGCGCTCGTAGGTTGGCAAGATCTGTGGTGGACTGGTTCAGAAGCGCCCCCGAGTTGCGCATGCGTCACAGAGTGGCTGCCATGACAGTGTGGTCTGCTACCAGCTGCAGTCGGCCGGCTATAAGTCTGTGTGTGTGTGTGTGGCACGCTTTCGCTCGTGCTTTCGATTATTTTAGTGAATAATGAATGTTTTCGAGATTAAAAGACTGAATTTTGGTTCTTTATCATTATTAGATTGAATTCAAAATGAGAACCTCTGCATTATTTTTTAGGATAAAAAAGAATATGTTTTAATATTTACAATAATAATTAATAATTTTACGATAGATTGCAAATAATTTATTTAAAAAAAATTGTTAAAAATATTTGAATAATTTGGTTTAAAAACCATATATAAAGATTAAAGAGTGATAATTGTGAATAACAAAATGATATGTTTGTTTTATGAATAAAACATATTTATGGGTAGATTATTCTAAGCCTATTTTTTACACAATATGAGCAGGTTTGTACGATTGTGTCGTACCATTTATTTATTTTGACTTCCCTGTCCTCATTTTGTAATAGGATTGTGTTTAGTGTTGTTTATAAAGGGGGTTATTTTGTTGGTTACTATCTCTGGGACTTGGGCTAGTGGTTTTACCATACTCATCGTACGGTTGGTAGACAGAGAGACATCTCTCAGGACCTCAACTATCCAACTGGAGCACAAACAACTGGGAGCTATGGTTACGTAAACAAGACGACATTGACAGGTGTGACAAATTAAACAGTAGTATTATATCACTTTTTGGATCAGTTGTATTTTGAACGTATCGCTAAAATAGTAAATTTTATCAGTGTCACTTGAATTGTGGGATTGTCTTCCCCAAATGTTCGTCCAAACAGAACATGGTAGTAGATATTATTTTAACTAAAACAAAACTAATAATTTTGAGTTATTTAAATAATCTTACAACAACATATCAAAATACAAGGTATCCATTCATTAAAAAAACCGAGAGATGTCAATAAACAAATACTCCAAGGTGACCTGGTGGTCTAGGGGGGTAAGGTGCCAGACTTCTGTGCTGGGGTCCGGGGTTCAACCCTCGGTCCCGGCACAGATTTATCTGATTACCAAACCCTTCCTTCACCTCTGACAAGACATCTTGTGAATGTGCGGAATACCGGTCCTGCACGAGGTTTTCCGAAACTTTGTTCATAGTCCTACCACATGATTAGACGTAGTCAAGTTTATATCATTATTATATTAGGAAATAAATCCCAAAACAACCAACCCCTTTTAAAAGATAGACAAATAGTTCCTCGAGTCAGACAGCAACATTTGTGGTGTTTAGTAAGAGTTTAGAATGATGGCGACTCCCGACAAGTAGTTCTCGTGGTTTGTCAAATGTCGTGTGTTCTTGTAAGAAAGATGTGATAATATCTGGCTGGATAGGAGTGTTTTTATACTGCCCATCTGCCGCCATTGTGAAGGGCCTAGGTATTTATTATTCTTGGCTGTTCGTTCATTTACAAGTTATTCCCGTTGTTGTGGATTAGGATGGGGAGAACCTTAGCTGCAACTATTGTCTCTAGGAGACAAATGATTGATTGTAAGAAACCCATTGTAGGTTCATTACGTCATTGTAAAGATAAATGTATAAATCAGGGAGTCGAACCGGAACAGAAATTAACATTTATACTTAAGGAACCGGAACCCTGAAAACACTGTTTTGAACAACCGGAACCGGAATTGGAACCGTTAAATAATTTTAGGTTCATAAAGGTTCTAAAAGGTTCTTAAGGCGATTGGCCCTTTTCATTTGGTGTGGAAATGCATAGCAATGTGGAAAAACAGATATCTTCAAGAATTTTTATTGTTTTTCTTTTCGGAAACAGTTTGTTCAAAAATAGCGTGTTGATTAAGTTATACTTGTTATATACACACTTCCTCTATAATTTTAACAGTGATCAAATATCGATAAAATTCGATACATTACCTTAGAGGGGGTGTTGAAAATATTAACATAAAACTTTCACTCTATCCCGTATCTCGAGAGAACTGATATTTCCAAACATATGATTTTTCCGCAAGGCCTACCTGTCTGGTAGCTAGCGCCAGCCATGGTTTCCGTGATCTATTTGTTCCTGTTGGTGCGGAAGGATACTTTGGTCGGTTGTAAAGCCACGCCACGCGTTTTACCCTCCCACCAAACACCCCACAAAATAGGTTGCACTCGAGAGGGCCTTAAGGGTTCCTAGTTTTACAGAATTGTTTATAATTTTGAAATGTTGTGTTTCCCCCTTTCTCAGTAAGTTCTGAAGGGCTTGTTTAAGATGAAGGTTTAAGAAACTGTATTTATCTCTGATAGACTGAAATACAGAAACTAAGAAATCATATCTTTTGGACACGCAGTCCAAGCCTGTTGTACTTAGTACTTCCTGGAAGGGAAAACTGATAATCTAGTGGTGGGTTGAACGGCTTGTATTAAAGAGAAAGTGCACATTTTAAATTCTTCCACTCAACGGTGTGCACAGGCTGCTAGGGACAGATATATTCCGATAGATCGTAGCACTGTCGGTTTGTTGTGCTAGTGACGGCCCGGTCTTAGAGGGAGACAGTATCATTACCTCTCACTCTCACTAACTTCTCGCTTTGAGTACAAATAAAAGTAAGGAAAGAGGGGATTAGTAGCCTAACAGGAAAGGTTTACCGAGGGGTTTGGTGGAATACAATGCTATCGTTAGAAGGACAAATACTTTTAAATACGCCTAGCTCAAGGGTGGATCCAGGGCTCGTTGTAGGGGTGAATTGGTTTTCACAAGGCTCCTTCAAGGATAAATTTAATAATTTTGATTGATAAAGATTTTAATTTATAATATTTAAACTATAATATTGCGAGTTTAATAAACTAGTTGAAATTAACAATTAATATAGTAATAATAATACTTTAAGAAAGAACACAATTTGTATTAACCAATTTGTAATTTTAATACAAAAATAACATAAAACAAAAAGTCGCTGTCACAATAAAACTAATAAATTTATACTGTACTTAGGTATGAAGTGATTTAATAATAAAAGAAAAAAATATGTATTTTAATACTAAACTTAATATAAATACGGAAAATTTTTAGTTTTAATCCCCTTGCTGTGCTCTAGAGCTAAGTTGAAAGAGATGTTGCCTAATTTTGATTAGGTCCTATAGGAGATAGGATGAGGAAGGTGTTAGTCAGTCATTCTTTACAACTTTAAAGTATTGGTTTCAATCTTTATGATTGTTTTCTATACAGGAGGGGACGATTGCACCCAACCCCCCCTGGATCCTCCCCTGGCCTAGTCAGGGAAACTCGAATAAATATATGACTTTTAATGGTAGTGAGAATAAATTCACTGTGCTGTTAGTAAAGATGATTACATATTCCAACAAGTTAATATACAAAATTAAATACACTTTTTGGAATATGTGGGATGAAAATGACATTAACTAAAGGTTTTTTTAAATTTAAGATAAACACTTTTTTTTAAATATGATATTCAACGAAATACAAGAAGTGTAATGATCTTGATATTTTTTGGACACAATTATATTTAACTAGGACTGATTGCCATTAATGATATGATCTAAGTACTATAGTTGTATTTGTAAACAAAGTTAGTTACAGGTTCATATTGTTTACACTGTCATCATACAAACTGATCAATAAGCTGTAAGAAATATCTCGAAGGCTAGATGAGACATGTGGCCGACACGATTTGGAAAAACTGGTTGACAAATTCATGCTTAGGTGGACAAAGTGATACACACACGAATAGTTGACCAATTTGGGTGCATAAAACTAATCAACATTAGACTGGTCGATACGTGTGAACAAAGTGATCGACAGACAAGTAATCTACACGAAGGAGTACTTAGACCAAGTTGTTGACAAGAGTAGGACCATGTGCTAGACGACCAACTGGTCGACAAAATATTAACAAACATTTGATAGACTAGGTAACTAGTGCCGTCGACTCGTCGAAAAATACGTACATAGAACAACAAAGTGATAGACAGCCAGCTGGTCGACAAACAACACCTGGCAGACAAACGTTGAGATGGATCCCTATAATCGTGGACCCCAAGTTAATACATTGCGAATAAAGAACTAGCTAAGCCAAAAGCTAGGTGTTTTATTTTTGTATCAAGGTGTTCTTTTTCCACTATACATTTAGTTACCTTACAGTGAACGTCTCTCATCCGTTAATAATAATAATAATGTCAATCAATTAAAATAGTGCGCTTTACTTAACATTAAATAAACAATGTCCCTTCTGTTTAATGTACAAATAAAAATAATTAAATGTTGGTAAATCCACCGATCATATACACAATATACAGCGAAAATGTAAACCAAATTATTGTAAAATAAGAGCAGAAAAGGTATGTTCTCTAAGAAGAAAATACAGGGAATTAATACAAATATTAGAAAAGCTAAAGAAGCTAAGTGCCAAAATCAGTTTTGTTGGGAAATCAAAAAAAACTTTCCCAAATCTAATTTAGGACATATTTTGGAACAAAAAAAATATATTTCAAATGTTAGGTGATAACTAATGTATTTATTTTAATTTTACTATGTTTAATTATATACATAGTCCTAAAAAAATTATGAAATAATAACAAATTGGAAAAGAGCTAAGTCTGAGCCTATTTTATGACTAAAGGAGCTAAGTCCACACCTCTTTGTAATCATTGAATATTGCTTGTATCACAGTAAAATTGAAATATTGTTTACAAAATTATTATATATTTTTTTTAAATTATCAAGAATTAAAAAGGGTTTAAGTTACAAAAAAATAATTAATTTTATTATTCAAACTTATTGTTAATCCAAAATGAGATACAAATTTAACTTAAGTCTCTGTTAATGTGCCAGAATGTCACAAAATACAACAAAAATGTACTGAAGTCTCTTTTAATGTGCCAGAATGTCCTCAAATACAAAATACAACAAAAAATGTACTGAAGTCTCTTTTAATGTGCCAGAATGTCCTCAAGAAAACCTTTGTTGGCTTCTGCTATGTATGGCATCATTTTTAGAAGATCTTCTTTCTTAGCCTTTGGGAGAGGCGTGTTTAAGGGAAAACCTTGGAAAACAGTAGAGGCTAATTTTGTTTCAGAGATTCCTTGGTTCCAAACACGGAACTTTTTCCATTCTTCTAAATCATTGAAGGTATTCTTCATTTGCACAATTCCTGGGTTATCCTTGTCAATAAGAAGCCACGAAGCCGTTGAGATACGGAGATTTGACGTTTGGATAAGGGTTGAACACGCTGTTTCAAAGTCTAGGAACTGCCCTGCCATGTCCAAGATTTTGTAGGGTTTTGAAGGTCGAGCACTGATGATGACCTTTTTAACATCTTCTACCACCTCAGCTTTTGAAACTTTCCACCTTTTCTCAATTAAAGCGAAGTCTCTATCTGCTGCAGCAAAGCTGGGGCCCACTACAAGAAATGTATGTTCAATTCTATCAAACAAGCCTGTGGAAACTGTGACATCATCCATTTCATTTAAAATAATGACACCATTAACACCAGAGACAAGTTAGTACTGACACAGCTCACGAAGACACAACAATACTGAATAGCTGGGTGGCACATAGCTCTTTTAGAACGACCAGTAGTTCTGGACATACAACCAACGCTATCTTCATTTGCCCACATAAACTACTAGGAGAGTGACTGGCACATAGCTCAAATAGATATGAATTGGCGTTGGAACAGAGCTCCTTTTGGTGGAAAAAACCCGTTTTTTGAAAAAGTGGCACTTAGCTCCTTTAGCTTTTCAAGGCTTCATCACCACTCACAAGTAGCCTTATTAACGTTGTTATCTCCTGATTAAATATTACTTTATTTGGAAAGATTATCACCTGGATTATTTGTTTATTGAATGTATTTAGAATCTATTTGGCGTTGTCACCTGGCTTTTTGTAAATTATATGCATTCATAATCTATTTGGCGTGCTTCCCTCCCGGCAAATTATTAAAACTGGAGGTCTCTAGAAACTATTTGCAGGGGTCGTCACCTCAATCACTTGGCACATTTTTGAAAATTAAATATCTTTAGAAGTTATTTGCAGTTTTATTAAAGTCTTTTAGCTTCATATTTGAGAATATCAGAAGGTGTGAACTGTAACTAGAAGGGGGCTAATTTATTCCAAGAGGGGCAATCACCCCTCTCTACACTCCACTTATCGTTTTCCCTGTCCCGAATTTGGAGTGGTCCTTTCCCACTTTTTTGAAATTATACTCTTTTAAAAGATATTTAAAGAAGTCCTCCCTCCAAATTATTTGAAATTTGGATGTTCCTATAACCTATTTTGAGTAGCGTCCTTCGGAAAATCTTTAAAAGTTTGAATACCTCCAGAAGCTATTTTTAATAGTCCTCAACCACTTTACTCTCTTAAATTTAGATCTCCTGAAAGCTACTTGAAGTGGTTATCCTAAAAAAATGTTTAAAATTTAGGTGCTTCTAGAAGATATTTAAATTGCTCATAGCTTGAATTTTTTTTCGAAAATTAGATGCCTCTAGAAACTTTGAAGTGGTCTTGTCTGGAAAACTTTTGATAATTGACTGTATATAGAAGTTATTTTGAGGTTAATGCAAGATCTTTCAACTTTATTATTCGATAATACCAGAGGATTTAAAATATATTTACGGGAGTGGGATTTATTCCAGCTGAGATTATTTTCAGGGAACGAGGCCCCTCTTACCACAGATTGCAGTACTACACAAATTTCCTAGATGAGTCCATGCATAAATCAATGCTGACCATCTCCTGTTGGGAGACTTTACCATGAACCACCATAGACAGGACCTCTCCCAACCAGCTAAACATTAGGGTACATCCGTGGTATTACTCCACATTCTCAACATACCATTTTTAAAAGGTCTGGATCACGTGTGATGTGTGCTCAGCTACAAGTAGAGATCAGGCAAGATAGACAGTAGTACGCTAGGCCTGGACATTTACAACAGGTGTTCACCCAGTGGCGGGGGAACTTTATTTGTGTAGGGGTGTATACAAGTTTTTTTAAACGTAACTTTCCCCCAAGTATAAAAAGATCCGGGGACTCAACACCATTTATTTTGTGAAAATAGAATACCCTTTTAATCCATTTTGAAAGGTCCTTGTCCAGTAATATTTAGAAAATTAGACTCCTTTACAAGATATTTGGAGTTATCCTCCCCTAGAAATTTTTTGAGATTTGGATACCCCTAAACGCTAATTATAGTTTTCCTTACCTAGAATATATTTAATTTAATTTTTCCAGAATATATTTAAAGTGGTTTGCCCCATAGCAAATGTTTAAATGTGTATGCCCAAAAAAACTATTCATAGTGGTCCTTGCCTTTAAATTCTCAAATAATGGCAAAATTCAAGAACATTTCCCGGGATTTTTCCTGATTTCACTGGTGAGTGGCCCCCCTGAAAATATTACTTGTGGTATATCCCTCACAATTCATTACAAGTAATACTGTTAAATCACTTATTGGCAAAATATTACTTGATATAGGCTGATGTATCTGTTGCCAGCAGCAGTGTGTTGTTTTAATCGCAAACAAGTTCAAGATACCTATTTAGAGCCAAATCGTCAAAGCCATTATTTTTTTTCAAGTTTTTTAAAAAGCACTCATCGATAAACTACCCACAAATGACAATTTATTAAAAAAACAAGTAAACTTATACAATGTTATTTGTCATGTCAGACATCCCCAAAATATCAATTTGGAACCAAATCATCAAATCTCTTTTTAAAATATTTCAAGTTTTTGAAAAATCACTCATCACACTTCAAACATGTTTTTAACCAAAAACCAAATAGCCTCTACGTTGTTATTTGTGAGATCAATTACTCCCTAGGTTTACATTTTAATCAGAATCTTTAGATCCAGTTTTGAAAAAAACATGCATTAAAAAATCTCTAATTTGTAAACTATCCTTAATCTGAATGTCAGTGTCAAAATAAAATAAACGTGTTGAGATATTTCCCTATAACTTCAAGATATCAAGTTTGAAAAAATCAATCAAACCGTATCCGATCCGTGGCCAGGACAGGTTGACAGACAGACAGACAGACATAGGAACAAACAGAATTGTGAAAACTAGTTTTTTGAGTTCGAGTTTTAAAAAAAAGTAAAAATTCATCAATACCATGAAATCATTTTTTTTTTCAGGATTACAATACTTTATCTTGATATGAGTAAGTAAAGGAGTGGTTACCCTGGTATGTGTTTGGACACTACTCAGCAACAAGAAAACTGGAGTTATCCTTACGTGGATTTGTTTTAATTAGATGCTTCTAGAATCTATAGGCTAGCTTCATAAATATTTTCAATTGTATTTAGAGTTCAATGCGTTCTTCTCCCAACAAATGGTTAATTTTTACGAGTTGTTTTGAGGTAATGCATTGCTTACCATCACAATTGTCACAAAAATAAACCAGAGTAAATTCAAGCCCATTTCTTATTTCCTTTATCTAGTTTCTAGTGAGTGACCTAACATACATGATTTGGAGAGTTCACCTAATTTAGTGATCTGTTTAGAAAAAGGCATTACATCAGTAATTCGGTGACCCGTAGTGAGAGAATCCTGTGTTCTTTCAACCTTTCAATATTTTCTATGACAAGTGGTGGTAAGGTATTCTCATTACTATATTCATATTTTGAAAGTGTTTTCACCGACGAGTGAAGGATGTTTCACATTCGGTAGTAAATCCTCCATTTCGTCATCTTCATCAAAAATGTATGTTTGCCTGCATATCTTTGGAACTGAAGGTTCCTGCAGTGTAAAGTCTTCACTTTCTTGGGCGCAAGTCCTAAAAACCATTAAATATATATATTTTACATAGTTATTTATTTCTTTCAGAACGTCTTACCATCCGTCTAAGCTATTCACATTTAGTTATTATAATAGGGTAAGAGTGAGTAAAGTAGAATAGAGAGGAAATGTACCACGTTTGTGTTATATTTTGTGTATATCTAAGGACTATTTTAAACTTTAGGCAGCCAACTTGCTCGATTACAAAAACTAGCCATCATTTCCGTTTGGAACCAATTTAACGCGGCCACATTTCATGTACAAGATTGTAATTTTTTTATAACAATTTATTTATCAACATAAATATATTTAGCACATTTTTGGCATATTCGCAGAATTTTTTTAGAAAAACAAAAACAAATAAAATACGCTTTGATATACTTTAACAAACTCAAATTACAAATATTAGTTATAATATTTTCAAACTACAATTACCTTCTAAGTGATTCAAATTTGTTTCCGGTGAATTATGATTCTTCTCTCCGGGTTCTCCATCTCTTCTTTAAATCTCTGGACCGTTTTCTTCTTTTGCATACTTTACTTGGAAATGAACGAGGCTTAGACATTTTGTACACAGTAAAATTCAAGGCCATATTCGGGAAAGTTTATGAACAATATATATGGCTTTATTTATGGTTCAAACAATATCTAAATTAATGTACAAGTACAAATTAGGGGCTGTGTTACCATAAAAGAACTTCAGAGAGCTTCTAGAGGTGTTTAATACTTAGAATTTATACTAGCCTCCATCAATTGGGGTATGGGGTATGGGGTATGGCCCCCCTCCCCCTGAAATTATTTGCTGGTTACAGCCTTGATTAATATAATTATATTTATGCCAGTTAAATGGTATATATCTATGCTCAAACTAGAATATAAAACTAAACAAGGTCAAAGAATACTGGTAGCAATAGACTGTACAGCTTTCACACATTAAATAGCTAACAGGCACGGACAGTCTAAGATATCATAATATTACTCTTCGTATGTTTCTGTACCTCAATACTTTTCTCAGCTGGTTTTGAAAAGTTTGCTAATGATCTTCTTCCCCTCATATCTCCCCGCCCACCGCTGTCAATCAAAACAAGCGGTCACTCCTACCTGTGTTTGGTTCTCAACGGCACGGCCCGGTTTGGCTGTATTTATTTGTGTGAAAATCACGTAATTTCGGGCGGATTCCTATCCAGTTTTTAAAATATGATAGTTACGATTGTATGAAAAACGTCAAATGAACCAGTATTTATTGCTAAATAAGGAGAGTTAAATTTTATTTCAAAATACAAAGTAGTTTTATATTAGGAAATGTATTTGTAAATGAATGAGAAAGTCTGCCGCTGATTCAGTTTCATTATTTATTAAATAAAAATTAATATGTTGGAAAATATGGTACAGACCGTGCCTAAAATACCTTTACCATATAGTGGTATACTGTCCGTGCATCCACAAAAAAATTATGGCTTTTGCTTGTGTTACTTAATACTTGGATACGAATTAGTATTATTAAGTTAGATTAAGCATTATAGCTATTTAAACAAAAAATACATAACAATTTTGCTCTATTATTACTTATTTTAATGTTTTTATTCTATTAAAAGGGCTCACAACCATAAAAATAAGAAAATAAAACAAAATGTTATCACTCTTGCACGGCCTTAAGAGCCCGTTTCAGAGCGATGTATTTGCTGGTTTGCATGGCCAGGTAAAATGATAGGAAAGTCACCCGCATTAGCGGGGAGCTGGGATGTTAAGACCACAGTGAGAGACTATCCCAGTGTTCACAACTATGATCGAGCCTTGACCTCCCCATCACATTGCGAGCGTGATGTCTTACACCGTGTGACCACCTATACGTTTATTGTATTGTGTCAAGTTTACGTTGTGTGTGTACCGCAACCTACATGGTCAGTTTGACTAATATGAGAGCTTCTCATCACTGTTAAACCAGACAAGACGAGACTGACGCCTTGGTCCAGGCACTCACAGGCACGTTTGAACACCTGCGGCTGGCTAATCGACATATTTGTTTTAAACTCCAAGATTGACCTAAATATTTAGGTATGTTTGACCAGTTAGTTATCTATATTATTGTGAAGTATTGATTTAATCTTGAAATGTACACATGAGCGAGAGATTATCAGCGTTGATTGCCATCGCCGGGGCCCTCAAGACACGCGTGGACTATAAATAGGCGACCGGGCTAGGGGAAAACTCTACGATCAACTCTAGAATTGTTGACAATCTTTCAAACATAACATCTGGCAACATGAGCATTTTATTGAGGTGAGCATTATTATTATTAATATTATTTGGTTCATAATGTTAAATTATTACCATTTATATTTATTTAAGTTTTTGAGAAGAGAGAAATACAGTATTATTGGTTGTTACTCCAACCCACATCGGGGAGCGCGTGTCCTGACAATCAGGCTCAAGACTAGTTGGCCAATGAGGGGTACATGTTTTGAATACTGGTTAACTGTTATGAGCGTGTGGTTTTTTTTTCTCTCTCCACACCAATATGGGTACATTTATTGTCAATATACGAATAGGCTAAGCTGGCGCTTTCCTCAAGGTCAAAGACAGCGTTCCCTAGAATATTAACAAATAATGGACGTGAGGGGACATCTTGAAACGATCAAACGAGGGAATATTGATTCTATATGACACTTCATTGTGATTTGATTTATACGAGTGAAACCACCAATCCGTGAGTAGCCTAAAAACCATCAAAACTGGGTTATAATCCCGGTGTTGCTAACACTGATTGGTATCTGGCATTTGCTGTTATCAAATTAAAAAAAAAGTATCGAAATTGTTCTCCTCTCCTGGTAACAGTTTGTTCAACGTACGGTCAAGTACCTGACCTGTCCTCCTCTCCTGGTTACAGTTTGTTCAACGTACTGTCATGTATCTGACCTGTCCTCTCCTGGTTACAGTTTGTTCAACGTACTGTCAAGTATCTGACCTGTCCTCTCCTGGTTACAGTTTGTTCAACTGTCATGTATCTGACCTGTCCTCTCCTGGTTACAGTTTGTTCAACGTAATCCCAAGTAACTGACCTGTCCTCTCCTGGTTACAGTTTGTTCAACGTAGTCCCAAGTAACTGACCTGTCCTCTCCTGGTTATAGTTTGTTCAACGTACTGTCAAGTAACTGACCTGTCCTCTCCTGGTTACAGTATGTTCAATGTACTGTCAAGTATCTGACCTGTCCTGGTTACAGTTTGTTCAACGTACTGTCATGTATCTGACCTGTCCTCTCCTGGTTACAGTTTGTTCAACGTAATCCCAAGTAACTGACCTGTCCTCTCCTGGTTACAGTTTGTTCAACGTAGTCCCAAGTAACTGACCTGTCCTCTCCTGGTTATAGTTTGTTCAACGTACTGTCAAGTAACTGACCTGTCCTCTCCTGGTTACAGTATGTTCAATGTACTGTCAAGTATCTGACCTGTCCTGGTTACAGTTTGTTCAACGTACTGTCAAGTATCTGACCTGTCCTCTCCTGGTTACAGTTTGTTCAACGTACTGTCAAGTATCTTACCTGTCCTGGTTACAGTTTGTTCAATATACTGTCAAGTACCTGACCTGTCCTCTCATGTTACAGTATGTTCAACGTACTGTCAAGTATCTTACCTGTCCTGGTTACAGTTTGTTCAACGTACTGTCAAGTACCTGACCTGTCCTCTCATGTTACAGTTTGTTCAACGTACTGTCAAGTATCTGACCTGTCCTCTCCTGGTTACAGTTTGTTCAACGTACTGTCATGTATCTGACCATGTCCTCTCCTGGTTACAGTTTGTTCAACGTAGTCCCAAGTAACTGACCTGTCCTTTCCTGGTTACAGTTTGTTCAACGTAGTCCCAAGTAACTGACCTGTCCTCTCCTGGTTATAGTTTGTTCAACGTATTGTCAAGTAACTGACCTGTTCTCTCCTGGTTACAGTATGTTCAACGTACTGTCAAGTATCTGACCTGTCCTGGTTACAGTTTGTTCAACGTACTGTCAAGTATCCGACCTGTCCTCTCATGTTACAGTTTGTTCAACGTACGGTCAAGTATCTTACCTGTCCTGGTTACAGTTTGTTCAACGTACTGTCAAGTATCTTACCTGTCCTGGTTACAGTTTGTTCAACGTACTGTCAAGTACCTGACCTGTCCTCTCCTGGTTACAGTATGTTCAACGTACTGTCAAGTATCTGACCTGTCCTCTCCTGGTTACAGTTTGTTCAACGTACTGTCAAGTATCTGACCTGTCCTCTCCTGGTTACAGTTTGTTCAACGTACTGTCAAGTATCTGACCTGTCCTCTCCTGGTTACAGTTTGTTCAACGTACTGTCAAGTATCTGACCTGTCCTCTCCTGGTTACAGTTTGTTCAACGTACTGTCAAGTATCTGACCTGTCCTCTCCTGGTTACAGTTTGTTGGTCGTGTGTGTTCTGACAGTCCTGAGCTCTGTGGCTACCCTTGAGACAGAGGACAGTCTGTTGACGACAACTCAGGACCCGGTCTACAGTATCTGCCAGAACATGACCCCTCCTCATGGATCATTCTCCCCTCAGACCAATGAGCCCCCCTACGAGGTCACCTTGTCTAGCAACAATGTTACACCTGGAGATATTGTTGAAGGTAAATAACATTGCTACGTGTGTATTGTGGTCATCAACAAATTTGGGATCATGATGTTTATAAATGTCGACGATTTATGACCTGGAAGGAAACCAAATTGTTTTTGCAAAGCCTTGTCTGTCTGTACATGGGGCTAGAGCCAACACCATTTTACAAATCCGTCTATAACTCAGTACCTGAGGTTGTAATATGGGACCCCAAGGGGTGTTTAGAACTAAATATCTAACCCCCTAAACTTAAGATAGTTTACTGAAGTGCAAAAAAAGAAAAAATATACTGTATCGAAATTCGTTTTAATGATTTTGATTAAATTTCATATCTAGATTTTGCTTAAGCCTATTATTAGTTCATAAACAAAATGTCAATCCCTATTTTCTCATGAGTGTATCATTGTAAAGTTATAGTACCACTAAAGCTATAAATCTTTTGTTTGAAAATATTTTTATAAAACCATCCTGACAGCTGACATGCTCCTCACAAACCTCATTCCCACGGCCTCCACTTTCCTGGTATCTCTTACAGTCAATGTTCATGTTTCTGCTACATATGTGACAGTGGGTACAACACTTCCTTACACTTCAAGGGGACCTCTCTTCTCCATAGTAGGTCTCTTACACACATGTAGAACAACTCTCCATAGCAGGTTTCTTACACACCTGTATAACAACTCGCCATAGCAGGTCTCTTACACACCTATAGAACAACTCTCTTTAGAAGGTCTCTTACACACCTATATAACAACTCTCCA
>CABEEJ010010161.1:0-15268 GCA_901482245.1 Timema douglasi
GAGACTCAGTGGAAAAAGCACCCAAAAAAACTTGACTGAATATTTTAACCTTTGATGTCCTCTCTATATTATACATTTCTCTATGACTGTAGTGAGTGAACTAAAGAAGGTAGATATTTCATTCGTAAATATATACTAAAAGCTATAGATGAACCTTGGAAAAGGTACAGTATTTTTTTCTTTACAACCTCTTTGCACTTAAGCGCACGCAATTCAATTAGCTCTAAGGTTCCACTTTTATTTTTGGGTTTGACAACAATGGCGTGTTGTCACACAACGTAAGTTTACGGGTTTGACAGGGAAAAAATTAACAGAATAGCATAAAACTATTTAATTAAATTTAGCCCAATAATTGAATAACCCGATGAAAGATTTTTCTTCAAAACTATAAATTCAGACAGAAAAAAATAGTAACAACTTTTTGCAATGCCAAATATTATGTATTATTTTCTTAGACTTGAGCAGACATAATGTTTAGGTAAGAAGGGGTGGGGAGTGGTTGTCATATGCTAGTGGTCACCAATCCTACGCCCGTTAACCTTATTGCATGCATCCACCAAGCTATTCACAGCGAAATCTATTTCCCTTTGAAAATAAAAAATTGTCAAAATGTATTGATACATTTTCTAAGCATGTCAATAATTGAAAGTAATGGATGTTTTGAGAGTAGATTATATGGTTGACACATAAAAAAGTTGGTTAATGTGTTCATTCAAAGATTTAAAGTGAGCCAATCACACATTTTTTGGAAAATACGTTTAATATTGTGGATAAAGTATCATTGCCAAATATATTAATAAAATGTACGAAACGAATTTTGAAGAAATGGAATCAGAGATTTTTTAACTACAGAACCACTTATCCTTAAAAGCTTTCCATACAAAAAAAATGCTGATAACTAGTAGACCACACAAAATTTACATTGCGAATTATCTTTGCGATGAAGATTAAATCAAATTCTTGATAGTCTTATTTGTGAAAATCAGCATTCTTCGTAATTAAAATTGTTCAAACAGAATATAGATATCACCTTTCAAATGATAGTTAATCTAAGGGGTTGTTTAAGAACCTCAGTGTCAAATTATGATTTGGAGTTTAAAAAAATAATCAGTAAAATGTAGTTTCAACCATTGAGTTAAAGGTCACATATTAACATATTATTTTCTCTGAATGTTTCATTAAATAATATCTTCTTGGTAAGATAGTGTGAATTAATGTATTCACAAAATAAATTATTCATATTAACCTGAATAGATGTGAAAATAAATAAATAATTATATAATTGGATGAGCCAAAGAAAGAGTTCAGAAATTCAGATGTGACCTTGATAACGGTCAAATAAAAGCTGGTGACCACTTTATACATGGTATCGATCCCCTCTTACTCAAAAAGGAACTTTATTACCAAGCACAGCAGCTCTCAATCAATCAGAACATCCCAAGCCCTCAAAACCGACCAAGTCGGCTCATTTAAAAACTCTTCTCAAATGGTACATTAAAAAAATGAGTTTTAGACGCGATAAAGCTAAAAAAAACACAAAGGTTTTGGTTTGAAATCATTTGCTTCTTTTATACCGATTCAGTCCAGGTATGTGGATTTATGTTGTATTTTAAGGAGACTTCACACCAAAAGCTAAGAGGACCTTAAAGCTCCTCTATATTTTTAAGGGGGACCTGTACTACTTCCTTGCCCCTGTGAGTAAGGCTGTAAATATCTGTTCTACTAATATTTTTTTCTTTCCAGGTGTGGTTAAAATCACCATTTTAAACTAAATGTTGTTACATGCTATTTGTTTCCGTGCACTCCTATAATCATAAAAACGTATATGAACTAGCAGGGATCTTAACTACAGAGACCTTGGTTCATTCCCGAGAGTGGTGGCCCAAAATAATATAACTTGATTTGTTCAAGTCCGTGATATCACTTTAGAATTCCAACCACTTGCTCTTGAATGTCTATTTCTCCTTCATGCGTACCATGTTTACACATATAATAGTACTTATTTGTTTTTACATCAGAGATAACATTTGGGATATATCACTAACTTAACATAGGATCTCACATAAGTATTTTCCATACATAACTAAAATATTTTCCTACCAATATTTGAAGACACGAACTCTAAAATGTCTTTGGTCCCATCTAAAAGTACCCACTCATCATCAAAGCCAACTAATAATAATATCCACTAGTTTACGGAGCAAAAAGTTCTAAATATGTTTTAGAATTTAAAACAAATATAATATCTCTTAAAAAAAAATCATATTTTTTGCTCTCCACGCGCCATAACTCCTCGCCGCGCATGCGTATCGAAGCGTGTCACTATAGAAAGAAGCGCTGAAAAGTTGCGCTTGCGAACATACAGAAAAAAACAAAACACCTCCCATGCAAACACGTCACGCACGCCTGCACACTAATGGAACTTCTCTAACCACCACCATGCTTACTCCTTAATTACATTAGTTATAGTTGGGAAAATATCACTTGTGCCTAAATAGATTCAAGAAGTATGGCTTGAGAATGGAAAGATATCATTTCTGTGCTCGTCTCATTTTTACACTTTGTGATTTTGGGATTATAGCTTTGTCATATAGGAAAAATAAACAAAATTTGATGAGAAAGGAATATATTGTATGAAATGTTCACAGTAACAACGTAACGTTTGTTGTTGTACGTTAAATACATTCTCTATATAAAAATGGTCGTCTAACGTCGACCTTATCGATGAATGGATTAGTTTTACTCGCCTGATTTATGATTGGTATTGATTATAGGCCTTCACTGAAAAACAAGAATCAATTATTTGACTGTGATTTATTTATAACTGTCTTAACACACGTTTGGGTTATACGCTAGTGTGGTAGGGACGAATAAGGTTGAATTAAGAGCTAATGTACTCACAATTGCGTGGAAGAGGCTAAGAGTTAAACATTTTCGTCAGTGATACTGTATGTTTTCAATTAATATGGCTACACAATTAATCTAAAGGCTTTGCTTTATTAAATTAATAAGTGATTACTTGAAGATCATGATCTTGCAGTAGATTAGACTGTCTGTGATGTTGAGATCGGGGGTCTAGTCCCAGTAGGGTGTATTGAGCGTGGGTTTTCATAAATGGCAAACCACTTTCCCTCTACTCAAAGGTGGGTGTACTTCATATAAATTTTAGGTTACCTGGCGGTCTAGGGTTAAGGTGTCAGACTTCTATGTTGGCGGCCGGGGTTCAATCCTCGGTCCCGGCACAGATTTATCTGATTACCAAACCCTTCCTTCACCTCTGACAAGACATCTTGTGAATGTGAGGAATGCCAGGCCTCCACCGTGGTTCGGATTCCACGTTAAACTGTAGGTCCTTCATTTCATCTCACAATCACCCTACCATTACACATTAGCGTAAGTGNCGTGGTTCGGATTCCACGTTAAACTGTAGGTGCTTCATTTCATCTCACAATCACCCTACCATTACACATTAGCGTAAGTGCGTATAGCCCGAACGAGTTGTAAGACGCGGTGCCAAATAATTTTGATAATTATTAAATAATTAATAATGTAGGCTATTGAATAAGCAGTTATTAGAACAATGATAAATTTGTCTCAATTTTACAAAGTAGGCTGTTATATTTATACTATTACCACTTATCCTTAAAAACTTTTTAATATGCCTGGATAATTGAAGTTTAAATGAATTAATAGCATTAAAAAAAATCAGGACAAATTCTCTTTTAAAATAAGTGTTAATTAGCTTCAAATAATATTTTGGTACCCAAGAATAAAACATTGTACTCTAATGTGAGTAAATAATATATAATTTAATTTTCAATATTTACATATTTACGTAGGCTATACAACATTATTTCTACTATTGCTTAAAGAAAAACAAACTTTAACGTTATCAAATATTATATTAAATAAAACCTAGCTCTCTAAAACAAGGTGCGATATCTAATATACAAAATGAGAATATTTTCAAGATTTGCTCGGTTCCACCCATTAATAATAAGTAACCTTGATGAATATAAAATTAATATAATATAGTAAAGAAAAATCTACACACAAATTTCGTAGCATGTATTTAGAAAAAAAAACTATCTGAGTAGTTTGTTCTATAGTTCAATTAGTACACTCAATTTTTATTTTCAGCCCACAATAAAGATATACTGACCAAGCAGCCACCGTCTGTTGGCGAAGATAGAGACAGCTTCGAAGAATAGAGGGTGTAGTGTTGTCAGAACCAGAGCCCCTAATTTTTGATATTTTAAAAAGAGTTGTTGAATAGATTTTAAATATGTGTTAACACAATTTAATCGTGAGAAAGAAGGAAATAATTATAGCTCTTATTTCAAACAGCCTTTGAGTCAGAGTCAGTGTTCAAGAAATAAAATGATATTTTTAAATATAACTATCAATTCCTAACACTTAGAATAAAATATTTACCGATTAAATTTATAATTATTAGTTCGGGCAGATGAAGTATATTTGAAGAGAACAGATAAAAAGAGGAAAATTTCAACTTTAATTCAAAGTGCGCTAGTGCTTCTACTGTTAGAAATCATTAGACATTTCTATTTCACTTTAGATTATGGTTAAAGCAGTCCTTGTTATTTTTAAATTAGTTTAAAAAATAAGTATTTGCTGGGGTCATTATGTAGTTTGATAGTATATAAAAGTGATCCTGGAAAATGTGTAAGATGTTACTTTCCCCCTCTTTCCTCTACGTCTTTCATTTGGTGGACTTCCTTGAATGTGTGTTAGGTTTGTTCTAAACTTGTGAAGAATATCATAGTTTAAACAAAAATTGTTTTGACTGATGGCGAATAAGAATTGATGGCTTTTCTAAGAAACGTTTTGCCTCGAAAACAATTTGGTTTTATTGTCTTGAATAAAAAATAAAAATAAAAACAATTCAGGGTTTTAGAATCCTCGTTAAAAGAGAAATATAAGAACGGTTTACCCGGTAAATTCTATTATTTTCTCTGATCATCAAAAGTAGGGGCTATATTGTAAAAATAAAGATATATTTAAGGGGAAGAGGACAAAATAACGATGATTAGATTGAGTTTAAAGCACAGTGTTTTATTGCTTGTATCGTTTATCAATCCTCTTACTAGGAGAATACTGACGCGGTTATTTAAATAAAATCCATTTAACTATGCCCCCTATATGCCATACACATTTACTACGTCTGAAAAATCCAAAAATACATTTGTAACTTTTTAGGGGTTGGAATTATTCTAACGAACACAAAATATCCACGACTTTTTTTAAAACATGAACAACTTGAAGACCCTTTTAAACTTAAAATATCAACGATGTAAATGTTTTTCTCCAGTGCTTCACGTCTTACTACCCAACCTAGATATCTTACATAACATTAACAGAGATGAGTGTGATATACCATATATGAAGTGTATAGGCATTTGCCTGGAGGGAGAGTGGGAATCAAATACAGCCTAAGCTAACGCAACCAAACACCGAGCTCCCCGTTAACTGTAATCCAGTCAATACGAGAAGAAAGCCTTTTTTCGCACATACCCACCACTGGTGCTCGTTACAATTAGTTTGATAGCTATAATACAATTTTTATGGGAAGTTTATGTGAAAAAATAATTTAAAAAATTCAAAAGAAATACTTTCATGAATTCATACGTCGAGTCATGTGGTCAGCAGTTACCACTTTTGATAGGTATCATCAAGACCTATAAAATAGCAATAATAACATAGTGAAATGCTATAGATGTTGACAGAAATAATAATATTTTGTATTTTCTAAAAGTACCTTCCTATGAAAACCTGACTTACACAGTAGCTCACCCGGTATCGTGTCTGTCTACAGAGCTACGGGTGCTGGGTTGTATTCCAGGCATCACCTAAATATGATTGTATCATCGCTGATGAATTATTAATGTTTGTGAGACTGGGTGTGGTGTATTTTCTAGAATGAAGCTATCCCTTACCCACTTAAGTGGCCGTATGGTATAAGGCACTAGTCTCGCAGTAGATTAAACTGCTGATAGCGAGGAGATCAGGGCTTTAAAGTAGGTTGGGTGTACTGAGGGGGGTTTAAAAAAATATCTAAATTGATTTTCCACTCTTCTTCCATGCAAATACAGGCGCACATTTATTTTAATATAGACTTCCTCGTCATTCAAACCGTTATTGAAATTAGTATATAAGCGTGTGATCCGAATGGGTAGTAAGATGGGAGGCTGAAAAATAGAGCTAGCTTGTAAGTACTGTGTTGATATAATCATTAATTCTAGAAAGTACAAGTTAAATACCTCAATTAATATTTTTTGTAACGATACGTACACTGCTTGTACTGTGAAGATACCATTCATCGTTGTAAGGTTGGCCCCATCTTAAAAAAAAGGTAGCTCTGTCCCATTCATAAAGCTCGTTCCGCACGCTTGCGCACTAATAGCTCAATTGCTCCTTGCAATACGCAGCCAAGCAGCTCACAGCTCTTCCGTCATCTCGCTGCTGTGTCTTAATACGATTAGTCTGGGATGGATTATGTTATAATGTAGTCAGGGCTTTCTTTAGATAATACATTATTTATCTGTGTGGGAATTTAAAAAAGTGTTTCACATCAAATATGATAAAACAAAATACTTCTATCTAAAAACTCATTCCAAAACGATCATAGTGAACGAAAGGAAATATATTATTGTTTACTTTAGCTTGAAAAAAATACTACTTGGTCACTTATTTTCACTATGGTTGTACGAAAAGGACCTTTACCTAAAATAAATAAAATAATTGTTCAAAAAGATAAGTTTAGTTCTATTTTTGGCTTTGAGTTATTCAAACAGTGTTTAAATATGTGTTATGTTATATGTGTATTGTGGCATTTGGACATAGACCTTTCGAAATAAGATAAGAAGTCCTGTTTGAGTTCCACTATACTCTTGACGGATATTAAGGATATCTTTAGATTGCCATACCTACAGAATTAAATTTAACGTATCTAAATGAACCAATATTTAATTTATTTCATGCAAAAAAATGTTATTTCTATAAAAACTGTAACAATATTCACTTCTACTCATTTTCTTCCATTCCACCTAAAATATAATAATATTTAGCACCGCGTATTACTAACCGTTCGGGTTATACGCTTTAATTACTAAATACGGTAATGGATTAGGAATTGGGATGGTTGAATTAGAGGAAGTGAACCCGCATTTGCGTGGAAAACCATATTGGAAAAACAACCTCCAGTTCACTTGACCGAGATTCGAACTTCGACCTAAAATATAATTATACCTAAAATATGGGGATACAGTCAGACAAAATTGCAAACTAACTTACGTGGAGTATAGGGGGTTAAGAGGGTAGGACCAATTTTAACTTAAAATTGAGTTAGTGTTAGTATCTGTTAGACAATAATGAGATCTTTAAAACACACTTAATATTATGATAGAAAGAGGTGCCTGTCTTTTTAGTTGTGTATTTTCTAGGGTCCTTATGGGGTTCTAGATATAAAAATTACTGTCCTGAAGAATGTATACAATGATACTTTCTCCCTTTTACTCCTCATCTTAAGTATGCAAGGGAAGACATACTTCCCCCATGGTTAAGCATTGTGAGAAGTTGCCTGACACATTAAATATGTTGGTATCTTGTCTACGTATTGCGTCTGGAGTCCTGGACTTAATCCCCAACGTATATGTATCATCGCTCTCTATACAGCCCTAAACAAAATACATCCTAACAAGCTCGTTGTGTTGTTATTTTAAGCCAGGGCCAGCGAACATTTTGAGTGTATGTCAATAATTTTTTGGTAAATACTTTCACGTGTTTTACATAGGCTACATTTAAGTAGGAAACTGTACTATTAGTATTTTATCATAGTTATTAATGGTTATTACTTCAAATTCAACTCTGTTTTTAAATATATATTTTTACTGAAAAAATAATAAAACAGTTCAAACGTTTTAATAAATCTATCTAGGCGATGTTTAAAAAAACCATATGAATAAGTTGGTAAACTTCAAATTATTTATAATCAGTATTTATAGACAGATCCAACAAATTAGCTCCGTCGGTAACGTGTCCGCCTACTGCAGTAAGGGACCTGGAATATATTCCCAGCATGATAAAAAAAATTATCATAAGTGAAATGTGCATTTCACATTGATAAATTGACGGGCGGGCACTGGTTGTTGTACCTGTCCTAGTTTAAAGTCTTATCGGCAAGAGTATGGCTCCAGGAAAGGAAGGTCAACTGAAGATGCAATAGTAAGGTTATGGATCTGATAGACCAAGAGAATTATACATGTACAGTGGGAATGTTTGTTGACATCTCAGGTGCGTTTGATAATCTATGGTGGCCGATGCTGTTTAAACGGCTGAGAGAATTAAAATATCCCAGAAACCTATATCGGATCGGGGCTTCAGGGGCTACTGTCTAGCCTGAGATGTCCGGGAATAGACCTGCAGAAGAAGTTATTAAGGGGTGTTCTCAAGGATCAGTGAGTGGACCAATCTTCTGGGACATCGGTCTGGAGACTGGGCTTCTGGAATTAGAGGCGATCCCTGAGACAAGGCATGTCGTCGCCTTTGTGGATGACCTCCTCATTATTATCCAAGGCACATCCAGGAGGAAGTTAGAGGCCAACTGCAATAGAGTTTTGGAGGTATTTGATGCCTAGTGTAGGAATGTTAAGCTGAGGATGGGTTCCGTCAAGACGACTTACATTATCTTTAGGGGTGAGATAAAGATAAATCCAAGAATCAAAATTGAGGGCATGACTATAAAACGTAGTAGAACCGTTAGATGACTGGGGGTGACACTCGATGATAAGAGGAACTCTGGGGCACATAGTGAGCAGACGTGTGAAAAGGCATTGAATATCATGAACAAAATTATAAGTATCGACCATAAATACTTCTGTATCCCCATGAAGACTATTAGGATATACCATCAAGCCATTTTGGTCTCAATGGTGAGTTATGGGTCTATCATATGGGTTAAGTACTTGAAAAAGGAGATTCCCGGAAAGAGGACCCAAAGGATGCAAAGGATTATTCAGCTACGACTGTTTGTGGAGTATAAGACAGTGGCCACTGATGCCCTGATTGTCACCCTGGGAATCTGTCCACTGGACCTGCAAGAAGGTAGGAGAGGGGTCATGTATTGAATAAGGAAAGTATATTATTCCAGAACTGAGGAGATAATAAAAGTTGGAGTAACCCCGGTTTCGGAGATTGATCTTACCTTAGAAGTGGAGGGGCCGGAACGTTGGAAAATGAAGTAACACAGGTAGTAGAACATACCAGCGTTAAAATGCTGATGAAGCACCTGCAGTTTACCATGGTTTGGTGCACTACATCACTTGTAGAGGTCCTTACATGGCATCTCTACATGACATGGGGTTAACGGTGACTAGACAATGTGACTGTGGGGAGAAGGCTACACTGTATCACGTGGTCCTGAGCTGTGAGTTAACAAAATAGATAATATTTATCCGCCAGTATGAAATACAGGGCATATTAATTGGAGATGTCTTGAGAGACCCGACCCGTTGGAACTTTCTTTACATGATAGCTGAGAAAATATTGAATTGTGAGAAATACGCATACATAAATAAAATTAAGGTAGCTAGACTCAACAAACAAAAACAAGATTTACGTGACTCTGAGGTACGAAATTCGACTGATACTGAAACTGATACTGGGAATATCAGTGAAGACTTACATGAGGAGCAGACGGAAGGAGAAGATTCAATTAATAACTGGGCATAACTTCAACATGACTGAAAAGTGATAAGGACAAACACAAATTAAGATACTCACAAATGGACTTAATAATAGGATATCAGAAGCATAAATATGGGGCATTATAGCTATCCTAGTTCTACTGGGGGTCACTGTGATGGAATACCTGAGCTAAAGCTCGAAAGGAGCATCGCGTTGGTACTGGTAGAAGCTTCTATTATGGGTGTAATACCTGACGGAGGAGACTACCCCACCGAAACAGAGCCCCACCTCAGCTGGGAACAAATGATGGAGTGAAGCGGAAAGGGACAGCCTTGGTAAGCTGAGGGAGATGGTCAGCATATATCCAGTACCATCAGAAAGCATATTCAAAGGACTTCCAGGATAAAGTGTAACAACAAATATGTAATATCAGGAAATTTAAAGTGTATTCTAGGTTAGATTTAGTTTTAAATAAGTTTAAGATATAGCCTTAAAGTCGGTCTCGTGTGACATTGGATGGAGCACAGTCTCTAATAGGGTGGCTCCCCAGGTGGGGGATAGGGGGATGCCCGTCTCCGTTGGACCTTCTGACTACCCTGGGGATTTTTGATCCAGGGATCTGTGGAAGAACCGGTGGAGGCGTGTAACGGAGGTGTTATATACCCGGAGTGGACCAACTAGTGAAAAATCTTAATGATAGTGGGGATATGTGGGCTATTTACTATATAAGATTTATAGCTCGATTGTGTTTTAAAAAAGGGAATTATTACTGTAAATGGGAATAAATTTAGGATAAAGATTTAACTAGAATTAAATTAAATTTTAAGAAGTCAGGTCTTAGACCTATCTTAGTAAAAGAAAATAATTTAGTAGGCCGGTAGTGGAAAATTTATGGCTTGAATAAAATAACTGGCCCAGGCCACAGAGTAGAAACGGTAATAGATGAAAGGTAAAGTTGTGTAAACAGTAGTCCTCACTCTCTTCATGCTCTTATCGTTTATAGAGTGCTTATATTTCTCAATGGATTTCAAATAAAAACTACTTCTTAATATTTCTTATTGTAAACGTAGTGTATATATTTCACCTGATGGGATAGAGGCTGACCATCATATGCGAGAGAATGGTCTCCCGCAAATCTCTGGGGCTTTTGGCACTTAACAAACTTTACCTATAAAAGTGGAAAAGGACATTCCACCTGATTAGGCCCAGTGGGCCTCACTCCCAGGCGTATCAACCTCCTAGCCTGATAAATTTTGCCCATCAAGGGGGCCTGAATGTCTTCGCATGGAAAGCTCACGCATAGTCTTTTGATAACGAGACAATCGTTTGTTCACAATCAGTCAGGAAAATATAAGGCTGATACCACTTCAGTATTAGCGTCTTTATGAGCGTGGTGTAATCAGCCAACGAGTCTACGTAGAACGTGACATGGTTGGTTGACCTCTTCAGACAAAGTTCCCTTACGAGTTTCGGACTAAATCTGGTGGTGGCTGGAAAGGTATTTATCTTTACCCCTCGAATACTATTACTGGAACTAGTTGTGTCCTTGTACTGGAGAGCACGGCTTTGTAATTACCTGGCTGACCAGGGGCCATTGGGATAGCCCTGACCCCAGCCACGTGTCCACAATCTGAGGCGGGAGAGCCCTGGGTGTGGCTGCACTTGCCTCAGAACCAGACCCCAATCCCACCCCACAACGGGGTCCTCAGGGTGGGGGGGACCAACAATCTCTCTGTCTGACCTTATTCCAGACCTCATAGTATGAGGAGTGGCAAGACGCAAACGCCTGTTTGAAATAGTAGGAGGCACACACTCACCCTTGTCTTCCATTGGTAGCTTCCCCAGGAAGTCAAAACTGTTGGGAGGTGGGCCGGACTTTACCACCGCTTTTTTTAGTGCACACTGGGGCAATTTTCGCCCCTTCCTCATCCTTTGAGGGGCAGCCTGTTCAGTCCACACCGTCTCCGTGGTCGACGTAGTCCCAACTTCCTGGACGTTTGTCTCTGTTCCCCTTGAGATGAGAGCCCGACCATCCTGGGCATAGAGGCTCCAGGCCTCCAGGCCAGATTCGTCCTCCGGATTGGTGTCGGAGGATCCATGGTCTCCGAAAAACAGTGATGTGGTGGATATACCTCCACATGGGTCCAAGCTGGAACATTCAGATTCGAGATGCAAGTGGTCATAGAAATCAATTGCAGCATGGCGAGAGTCGCAGCTTCGTCAGGAGCTAAACCCACGTCCTCCTCTGACTGGATAGGTCGCTACAAATTGTCAGAGGCCAACCACTGTCTAATATCCTGGAGGTCGTCCATCCCGAATCCATAGAATGTGGAATGATATACCATAAATTTAGCCCTTTACTCTACATCCCCAGCAAGGGTGGCGTAGTAACTCACCACTGTAGTTGTAGAAGCATCAAAGCTGCATACTATGGTACTGTGGTGTAAGTGACTATGGTCACTGTGGCAGTACGCCTTGTGGTCATCAGTGGATCCCCCTTCTTGTTTCTAGGAGGTGGAGCAACCGATAGCCAGTGCATAGCTCCTCAAGCCTCGGTGACCCCACTCTTGCTGCGGGGCCGTAAAAGTGTTCAGACTTGGCCCTCCTGAGTCTCAGCACCCACCGCTAACTCGATGACACAATCTCTACTCGTGTTAGTACTAATACTCGGACTGCAGACTTACAATATTAGTAAATTAGATAAAATTAATTTCAACTTGCCAGGTAGTATGACCCCAGGTAAATGTCTCGAGGTGTCGATTGAAGCTTAAAACGAAACTTGGCAATCGCATCGCACCTCTGCAGCCCTCGTTATATTACAGATATTAAAAATAAAAGCGTCACTGATCCTTGAGCGCAAGAAGTACACCTATTCAAAGGCTTTGATCTGATTGACGTATCAATTTATTTTCTAGAATTTTCAAATAAAATTGAGTTTAAAGTCTCTAGCTCTTCCCCTCTCCCCAATAAAAGGTGGGAAGTTTCCTGGAGAGGAATACCAATGGTTCCAACAAGGGTATTTATTTTTAATACAATCACTGTTTCTCGAATTTTTACGTCAAACAATTAAGATGAGCTGAATTCTCAGTTTTGTTTCAAAAATACCATTCCCAAAAGTTGTATTTCTATCACGCTAGTAAAACTAATAATAGGTTCACATTAAATGTTCGTTCATCACAATATCCGTGAGGTACACATTATCAGAGGCAAGGCCTAAAGTTGGCCTGTGTTAAACTAGTTTGTAATCACGTGCGGGTATAATTTCGTATGTAATTAGAGCAGGTTAAATACAGTATCACAAAAAAAAAAGTTCAAGGATAAACGTTATTTGTTTACCAGAATTGTATCATCTAGAAGTGTATGTTTTGAAAATTTGGGAGCCAACCCTACGGTCACTCTATCGAATGCATGAAGTTAATTGTTGAATGGATTACTGATAGAGGAGGGTTGGGGTTTAAATCCTGTCCTAGATTGCTTAGGTGGGGTCTACATGACAGGTTCTTAAATGTCTTTCCACGAAAACATAGGTACAATTCTTCTTAATTTTACCTTCATCTTTCCTAGTCAATTAAAGTAAATATGCGGATAGATCCCCGCTTAGTATAACATCGTGCAGGGAAAAGTAGCTCAAATAAACAAAATATCATAGTGGTAAATTTTAAGGAAATAAACACTTATTATTGCAGAATCAAAGTACCCCAAGACATACAAACAATCATACCTATTTTGAGTTTTTGGTTTAAAAAATGTACGTCAATCACGTGTTAATACGTAATGGGAGGCAGAATCTAGAGAGCAATGGCGTGAAGAAAGGAAGGGAATCTTTTAGGAAAAAAAAAAAATCCTCAGCACATCTTGCTGTGGTTCTGACCCTGACATCCCCGTCATGAGAAAATCAAACTGAATGAGATTGACGCCTTTGTCCATATGCCCACCAGCGTTAAACGTGTGTCATTCAGTTAATTATAAATAAATAGTCGAACAAGACAGCGCTCACTCCTGGTCGAGTGTGAATTATTCTGAGTCAGCGAGGCCGGATTTCAGCTGATCTTTTTTCCCACATAATTATTCACTCCCCCTCCTGAACGAAACTGGAGTAGTTTATCATATTTAACCCAATATGTCAAGCCATTAGTAAACCCTATTTAAAACGAGTCACAAAAAAAAAAAGATTGACGATCACCTCTGTTCACACGTTTACATTTTATTGGCACATTAAAATCTTACTAGATAGGCCTACGCCATCCGGTAAAGCAAAATAGTTCTTATTGCAGTCTCATTTCTAAAATGCACATATGAATATATATTTACAGTCCAATTTCCATAGTAAAGGACTTGTATTCCTTTAAAAAAATTACTAGATCCACTTACATGTATTCATACGTCAGGACATCTGAAATGAACCTGCCACATTTGGTATATATTATCAATACACATAGATTAACAGTGATATTATAGTAAAGTTCTATCAATTGTGGTCACAAAAAATATTTATTTGTATTTTATAAAAGGCCTTTCTTATTAAAATTGGTTTGTATGTATACACTCTCATTGCTTCGACAGGACGTTAAAAAAACGTTGCTCTGAATTAAATGAACTTCGGAAGGTAGTAATTACATATAAGAAACTGTTGAGAAGCTTAAAAGTCAAAGAACACGTTTTTTTAAAACTCTTCTCTTACTTTCTCTTTTTACTGTTAGCATCAGCAAATGATTTATTTAAAAATTAATAATATCGGTCATGGGAACTCCGTGTAGTAAAATCTACTCGTGTGAATTAGTTCAGTTCATTCTCCTAATTACGACAGTGGCGAGTTAAGGAGAAGAACCTTATAAACGCTTACATTGAAACTGGTACAGTATTTGTACGGAGCATTTGGATTTGATTTTTAAATGTAAGTTTGTGTGATCAAAGGACTCTAAAGCTTAACTTATATTATGTATCTTAGCTAATTTGGTATCTCTGTCAGTATATTGAACCGAGCTCGATTTTAGGCAAGAGTTCTCATTTCACAGTGATGAATTGACTGCATGAGGTTATGGTGTTGTTTCTATTATTTAGTTAGATTGTAAGTCGTATGCTGATATAATCAGACGGACGTGATCGAGCTCCTTCATGAGACCTGCTTTAATCCCCTGTTCAAAAAATAACCCCTTAATTCTTAGTTCCATAGTAAATTCCCCCTCTTGGTGGAGGGGATGTGGCTTCAAACTCCTCCACGAAACTTCAAGGAAACGATTATATGTTGTCCAAGTTAAATTGTTAGGTACAAATATACCTTTAAAACTTTTCAAAATTTACTTAAATAATGTTCTTATCCAGCCTAGCTTAACCTAGCGTTTAATATATAAGTAAATAATTGGTTCATTATAGGATTCAGAAAATAGCGGTAAAAATATATATTATGATACAAACCTAACTTTCAAACCTACCATAATTTATATATTTAACTATGGTTCACCCAACCAAGTTAAATTTAACCATTCATTTGTTAACAAATTATGTAGCTTCCCGGGGACTTACATTCAACAGAGAGGGATTAATCCTCTACCCTACCTTCTCTCTC
>CABEEJ010010162.1:0-15267 GCA_901482245.1 Timema douglasi
AGTTTAGATCAGTTACAGTGATGGAGGAGAGAGGAAGGTAGAGTTTATATGTTACAGTGATGGAGGAGAGAGGAAGGTAGAGTTTAAATCAGTTACTCCCCCACATTTGTGCAGAGGTGGTGTGGGAAAACCATGAGGAAGATGGGTCAAGGCAATGTGATCCAAACAAGAGCAGTGGCGCACTAAGCCAAAGGTCCTTGATTTGATTCCCAGTCCAGGTGTCATTTTTTTAAATTGAAGAAAATAATTTAAGTTCTTGAAAAAAAAAATTAATATATGATCAAATCCCCTGATAGTTTTGAATACATTTTGGCACAAGTTTCAAAGAAACGTGTAACGTATGAACCAAAGATACAGCAGCTGTGGGTCCTACGAGTGTTAAGTTTAGTACAATATTGTTCATTACAGGGATCTCCAACCTTGTCACAGACTCGGGTTTGTTCTAGACTCCATCCAAGTGTGTTTACTCCACGGCATCAGGAACTTTAACACACAAAGTAGGCCACCTGTCCTTATCTTGGTCTGGTTATATCCAGTCCACCTCATTACACCCTCTCTCTTTCAGGTCCATTCTTATGTTATCCTCCCATCTGCATCGATACCTCATCTATGATAGGAGTTCAAAAGTGACAGCTAGTAAAAGTTACCAGATCTACTTTCATGTATTCATTCGCCAAACAAATTGATCTGCAAGACCATGTGTTTAGTTAATGTCACTTTTGGCAGACAAAACGCTCGCAGCAAACAATTTGTTTATCTTTTAACCATTTTTAAATCTTCTTCTGGCTGTCAGTTACCACCACTCCTATGGTAAACAGACTCTAGATCCTCCCGATGGTAGTTTTCCAAGCAATTCCCTGAACACAGTTCTAGATTCTTCCATTAGACTGAAGCAGAAACCAATATCATATTCAATAGACATTTATATTTGGATGACCAATAATCACAAGATAAAACATAATTTACACTAAAAAGAGATAAAAATAGATAATTCAACTGTTTTTCAAACGAGTGGCTCAATTATTTGGCAATAAACATGTTAGGTGTTGACATTAATAACCCACCACCGTGTTTAAGAAAACCAGTTGAACATATTTGACCCTTGTCAACCAACAATAAAGTGGCTAGCACTGCATCTCATGAGCCAACATGGCGGCTGTGAGAGTAGGATAATATTCCTGCTGGTATCACTTCATCTTACCACCTGTTTGGGATATTCGCATACGTACTAGATAATATGAGATAATGTGTTAGCGATCAGGAAGGTTCAATCTAGAGGAAGTTAGCCCACATTTGTGTGGCGGTAGAATGGAAAAACATATAGGAAAAGTCACCTTCAGTACACCTGACAAAAGATTCGAACCCCGATTTTCCAATCATCGACAGTCCACACTTTTTCAAGAGTGACGCCAACAAAGTGGATGTATGTTTTAATGTTGACTGGACTGTCAGTAATATGAGCATCGCCATCGCCAAAACAAAACTGATGGTTACATATACTGGTTGAATGGTCAGCTACAGGCACACACCGTGCTGACAACTACTGGTTGAATGGTCAACTACGGACACACAACGTGCTGACAACTACTGGTTGAATGGTCAGCTACAGACACACACCGTGCTGACAACTACTGGTTGAATGGTCAGCTACGGGCACACACCGTGCTGAGAACTACTGGTTGAATGGTCAGCTACGGGCACACACCGTGCTGACAACTACTGGTTGAATGGTCAGCTACAGGCACACACCATGCTGACAACTACTGGTTGAATGGTCAGCTACAGGCACACAACGTGCTGACAACTACTGGTTGAATGGTCAGCTACGGGCACACACCGCGCTGACAACTACCGGTTGAATGGTCAGTTACAGGCACACACCGTGCTGACAACTACTGGTTGAATGGTCAGCTACGGGCACACACCGTGCTGACAACTACTGGTTGAATGGTCAAGCTACAGGCACACACCGTGCTGACAACTACTGGTTTATTAGTTTGGATATAATAAAATGTGTAAACACTCACACACATTTACAATGATTACAATAATGGATTGTGAAATTAAAGTACAATAGTTTTACCATATGACTTTTATTATAAAGATAAAATATATCAACTACAATTACAGTCACCCTGTGCTATACCTCGTTCCAAATAAAGTTACTTTTTAAATCATTTAAAAACATTCAAAGCTCAACATATAAATAACAAATAAAAAGAAAATCTGAAAAATTGTTCACAAAGAGTACGGTTGTATAAAGATTAACATGTATACTCAAGCAGGACATAAAATACGACATTTTGGATTAGTGAACAGTCAAGCCTGCTTACAAACAAACAAAATTTGTATCTCTGTAAAATACTAATATACACCCAATGTTAAAATATTTACAATTATAACAACTTGTTGGGTATTTAACTATCATAATTTAGGCTGTATTTGGAGTCTGAAATAAGATATTATCCAAAACACCTTTAGTAACAAACACCGATTTTAGTGATACCTAAAATGGCTTATCTATCTTTATTTAAAACTATTGTTATATTTATTTCCATTTTACCCTTTGTCAAAAGGTATATTTCTGCTAAAACAAAGAGTAGTTAAACTAACTTTTTACTCAGAAAAACTTTTAATCTAGGTTAGGAACTTTGACATGTTCACTTTATAACTGATTTTAGTGAGAGATGACATTAATGATAGTATAAAGTAATCATTACTTCTTTAGGTTTTTAATAAAGTTATTTATAATTAGTCATATGAGTTTAACAATATGTGAAACGTATGAGTTGAGTTTAAAACTTCATTAAATTATTTGAAAATGTTTTTAACTATAGAAATAATTTGTTTTGATAAGAAATTTCTTGAAATAATTGTTGCAAATAATTTGACCATTTAAAAGAAAATTAAATAGCCATTGAAATGTGTACATAATAAATGTTAATCTCTCATTCACTTTAATTTTCTACTAATGTAGACAATTGCCATTATAAGGCAGTTACCAAATTTTTTTAGGAATAAAAAAATCAAACGTGTCATAAAAAAGTACTAAGTAAAATGCTCAAAACATAAAAATTTAATTTATTATAGTTTTTTTAAAAGATAATAGCATTATTTGATGTAATATTTTTGTCATGCTTAAAAATCTGCAATTTAACTACTTATCAAAATATAACTAAAATTACAAAAATATTATAACATTGTATTTCTTTTTGACAAAATTTAATTGGGAAAAATGTCATAAATATTTGATTGTTCATGGTTAAGTATGAAATTGATACCATCTAGTGACATGACTATAATTTTAAAAAGTGAAATCTCCCCTTTCAACACATGTGATTCCCTGTATGTTTTAAACTACTTTTCATGGAAATGGTTTGTATGCCATCATAATGAATGCCTTGGATATGTAGGTCATATAAACAAAAGACAAACATAATGATTTAGATAAAAAAATGTTTTTTATACTATTTAACAGAAGTGCCTATTATATCATGGTTCAGAATTTGTTACAAATTTTTTTTATAAAGAACAAATTATTATGAAATCAAATTAGTGTTAAAGTTTTGTTTTATAAAAGTAAATGTAATGTGAAACGAAAAATTAAATTTTCTAATAATATTTAAAAGGTGACTAGTGAAAATTACTCCAAGTTTTTTCAAAAGCCTAGTTTTAAGAAAAGTTCCTTTTCAACAAACAAAAATTTAGTTAAAAGTGGGCTTGGCTGCACTATTATTAGGATTAGGATATAAATTCAAATTAATGGACTACCATAAAAAAGATTATCAAAAAACCCTTTAAAAGTATAATATGCTGTCTTTATACAGACCTAAGTGATATTGTTTGTCATACATGCCTATTGTTACAAGTTAATTCAATAATAACAATTTCCAAAACTCAATCAGAAAGTATGTTTCCAATGTGGCCTTTATCGCTCTTAGATGCCTTAGTGTGAGCTCGCAGACAGTATCAAAGATTTGGAAAGTACTCAATACACAAGTATATTGACATGGTGCACAATGGATTAAAAAAATAACTAATTATACCATAAAAAGTCTTACCAAGCAAATAACTAACAAAAGTAGGTACAATAATGTTCTTCGCCCCAAATAAATATCAATATATTAATTCATCTTTATTAATATTAATGCAAGCCTAGCTCCATAAACATAAATATATTTTTCCTAATTTTTTATTTTTGTTAAATACCAAATTAAACTGGTTCTGTAATATATTTTATACAGATAATTCTAATTTGAAAATAAAACCATTTGTTTGGCAATTATAAAAAACCAACAAACAAAATAATGTCTAAAACATGTTTGTTACCTTATGGGGTAGTAATCAAAGTGAAAATTTATTTTCTTATGCACATTTTCAAAGTAAATAGTGTGGATACTTTGTTTTAAGTTAATATAAGGAAACATGTCAACATTTTCAACAATTCGCGTGCTATAAAAACAAGTTACTCTGTTGTATGTTGTCAAAAATCCTACACACAAAAGGTATACCTTATACACTTGCACCAGACACAAGTTTTGATTAAATAATTTTGGTAATTTAATCTATATAAAGGAAAACACAAAAACTATGTGAGCATGTGCTACTACTTGAAGAACTCAAGTAATTTAACTATGGATGTACTATTGAAAGCGATACCAATACCAGGTTTTATGAGTCTGAAGGTTGCGAAGGTTGATCACGAAGCACAATCCTCTTGTTTGAGTTACCCTGCACTTCCAGCTCTAATTTATAAACATTCCAGTTGTGTTGGTGAGTCTCCCTCTCTGCCCACAGATGTAGCGTGCCTTTATGATGGGGCCCTCTCACCGGCACTTCAAACTGAGCCCGGTAGCTATCACAGAAGTTGTTCTTACTATCGCCCAGATTCAAGTGGCCATCTTTAATAGGTTCGCCAAAAAGTGACACCACCCCTTTATGGTTTCGAAAAATTTTCAAAGCTTCCTTATAATATTCAGACTTTTTAATACCTTCTTCAATCTTCCCCCTGATGTAGTAGCCTGTGGTAATGGTAACAACTCCACCAACGGCCGCAATCTTCGCTAGAGTTAGGTTAGATACCATTGTTGTGACTACCTACAAACACACCACATTAAACATATATTATTCTGTTGACAACTCTAATGTACAGCTACTATATATAGTTCTACCCAAAACAATGTTTTATTGGCATCGTGCCTGACCCCTGTACGTGTTATAAGTCTAAACCTAAAATACTTTAAATTTTAATCACAAAGAGCAAACTTTTTTTTAATAATTTCACCATCATATCTAAGAAATAAGTCCCAAACTTTACACTGGACCAAAAATCAAAATGTTCATGACTAAAGCCCAAAATTTCGAATAATACGGAAACAGGTGAAAGAAGGAGGGCGGGGCATAGAAACAAATATAATTACTGTAAATAGAAGTGCAGAATATATATGAAATAGGGTTAGTTAATAATTAGTCTTTTTAAGGCTTGAAGTATTTCTTCAATTATTATTTCACTTGCCATATTCCTCCCACAGTAAAAATGCAACACTAAATGACAGTATGAACAAGTACAGTGTAAACATCCACTGAGGCGGGCGAACACAGCTACAGCCACGGAGCTATGGGACTCTCACTGACAAGGAAACGATGCTAGTGGCAAAATAATATACATGTACATACTGCATAAAAATGTTAATTGCACCTAATGTGGATATGTCAGATTAAACGGAATGACGGATAACCGAAGGTCGGATTATCGAGGCTCTACTGTATTCAATTTGTGATGTTTTTTAAAAAGCACTCAAAAATAAACGTGTTTGTTATCCCTCGCTGCGGCTTAGAGGGTAAGTGGTTGCGTCTAGTCGAAGTGCAGTCTCTAGGTGGCGTTCGTTGCTAGAAACTGGTCTCGCGGGTCCAGTGGGTGAGGGTAAGGAAAGGAGATGGGGAGAAAACGTGGGCGAGATGTGAGGTGGCTAGGGTATATAAATGATAGTCCTCAGGGCTTAAAGGAGAGATTAGAGTAAGTGGGGGTTGGGGGGTCAGTGAGAGGGGAAGACAAGGAGAGGAATTAGAGGACTCAGGGGTAGGAACTCTTAGAGATGTTGGAACGGAGTGGGGGTGTCCGGAGTTCTGAGCGTTGCGGTCGAGATAGTAGAGAATGGGCCCGCGGGTGGAGTATTGCTTGGTCACTGATGTTCTCTTCAAGGTCTCTGTCGGTGGGCCTTGCCGGAGTGGCCGGTGTAAACCATCCTGTGTGGTCACCGGTGTTGCAGTGGGAGGTAGGGGTGAAGTCCCGGGAACGTGAGTCGCGCTGGGAGGAAAAGTATGACGGTGGTAGGAGAGGGAGTTAAGACAAAATGCTCTTTACTGACAGTTTATTCGTGCTGTCTCGAATAGGTGGTTCATCAGGGTTGGGTCACCACTGAAACTGCTCCAGGAATCACCGTGTTATATTCCCTCTGTAGTGTTTATAAAAAAGCTACAAGTTCTAGATCAAAACAATAAAACTGGACACTACAGTTTCAAGTGATATCCTACCACACCAGCAATAGTACTGGATAACCTCACCAAGGCCCCATTCATTGTGTGTACGTCCCTATGGACACTACAGATACAAGTGATATCCTACCACACTAGCAATAGTACTGGATAACCTCACCAAGGCCCCATTCATTGTGTGTACGTCCCTATGGACACTACAGTTACAAGTGATATCCTATCACACCAGCAATAGTACTGGATAACCTCACCAAGGCCCCATTCATTGTGTGTACGTCCCTATAACACTACAGTTTCAAGTGATATCCTACCACACCAGCAATAGTATTGGATAACCTCACCATGGCCCCATTCATCTGTGTGTACGTCCCTATGGACACTACAGTTACAAGTGATATCCTACCACACCAGCAATAGTACTGGATAACCTCACCAAGGCCCCATTCATCTGTGTGTACGTCCCTATGGACACTACAGTTACAAGTGATATCCTACCACACCAGCAATAGTATTGGATAACCTCACCATGGCCCCATTCATCTGTGTGTACGTCCCTATGGACACTACAGTTACAAGTGATATCCTACCACACCAGCAATAGTATTGGATAACCTCACCAAGGCCCCATTCATCTGTGTGTACGTCCCTATGGACACTACAGTTACAAGTGATATCCTACCACACCAGCAATAGTATTGGATAACCTCACCATGGCCCCATTCATCTGTGTGTACGTCCCTATGGACACTACAGTTACAAGTGATATCCTACCACACCAGCAATAGTACTGGATAACCTCACCAAGGCCCCATTCATCTGTGTGTACGTCCCTATGGACACTACAGTTACAAGTGATATCCTACCACACCAGCAATAGTATTGGATAACCTCACCATGGCCCCATTCATCTGTGTGTACGTCCCTATGGACACTACAGTTACAAGTGATATCCTACCACACCAGCAATAGTACTGGATAACCTCACCAAGGCCCCATTCATTGTGTGTACGTCCCTATAACACTACAGTTTCAAGTGATATCCTACCACACCAGCAATAGTACTGGATAACCTCACCAAGGCCCCATTCATCTGTGTGTACGTCCCTATGGACACAACCGGTCACCGCAAACATAATGTGTCGACTGACAGCGCGAGGCGATTCAACAATGTATTTTCACAAAGGACGCCAGGAAAAAGTATGACCTTTCCAGCTCGAGAAGGTTATGTGAGCAAATAAGACTATTCTGGAATCTTCCCGACGCTGCTCGTCGCATACTCCCCGTCCACTATTACCCCTTCCTTCTCTTTTGTTTGTGTTTTCTCTTGTATGTGTAACACCTCCTTCCCCCCTCTCTGAGCAACTAAAATCAAATAAATACTGGTAGGAGAACGGTGAAAAAGATACTCTTGACAGGATAGCAACCTAGGACACATCTGTGTGTTCTAAATAATGTAAGCTCTAAATTATCTTTTGGCCTTTGTATGTCTGAATTTACTTTTGGCTTAGATATAATCTTTTATATTACGACTTCAAATTATGAAGTTCATTAATCTCGGAATAACTTTTATATGTTTAACCCTTTTTAGCTTGCAAAGTATTTAATATGCTCTTTGAATCAGAATTCATTATTTTTTATAAGAACATCAAACTTTTATATATTATAAAATGTTTTGATAAATATATTTGGAATTTAAAGTCCTTTTGACTTGTAATATAATTATTATATGTAAAGTTCACTAATGGGTAATTTGTATAAAGAGCCTTGTTGGCGCGGGAGATTTATGATACGTAAATCATGGGCTTTGTTAAAAAATGAGAAGTAGGTTATATGATTATGACGCTTATCTTTAAAGTCATCAGGCTTGTGAATTAGTTAACATTGTCAACTGTTGATATCCTTCAGACTGTGGATATATTTGAAAGGTTTAATGGTGGGAGTCCCTTTAACTCGTATAATACTGAATTGGTTCAAATCGTTAAGTCTCTTTTTGACTTGGGAAATGTTTTGTCTGATTTGAGCATGAGAAAACATGCAATTGCATATTCTAAATTTTGTTAATTGATGGAACTATTTGAGATAAGCGATACTAATAATGTGAATATAGTTTAAACCCTTTTGTATAATATTGCTAGATTTATATATATAATTTATTTATATATATATATATATAATTTATATTGATCTAATTCATCAAAATTATAATTCATGACTTACCATTTGTTTATAGATAAAACATAGCATTTAACTAACTTCTGATGTTTCTCTCTGCTTATTTTAACTATGTGTTAAGTTTAATGAATAGCAAATATCCTTGAGTTCTGGTGTTGGTTCCCTTTGTGCCTGGCACGATAATTGCTGAGTGGGTTTGGGGGAAACAGGAGCAAATATATTAGAGTATGATATATTTATCTTTTACTGTCCTATCGGCTTACTCTGCATTTATTATAATTTTTCTAATACTTTTAATAAATGCCCGTCCCTGTCCTGGAGGACAAAGGAAGGGGTTACACCTCCACTGCTGTCTGGCCTTGTCCAATGGGAGGAAAATCGTCAGGGACGGCTCAGAGACCATGGACTGTGGACCAGTCCAGTCAGTAGGGAGGATGGGTGGCGTGGCCGTGCAAGTGTGGAGGAGAGATACAAGGGCCGACTGAACACTGGGGTAAAACAAGGTACCGTGTGCCTACAGTGACATTAATAAAAAGTGTTTGAATACAATTCATTTTACACTTATTTTCCCTAGACAGTCAAGATATCATTTTCTCAAACAGACTACAAAATTAGCCAATATTTTCCTGATTTTCCTTGGCGGTTTTAAATTCCCTAGGTTTTCCATATTTTCGCTGACTGTGGCCACCTATATTTGGCTATTAATATTTAAACAGCCGCATTCGTGGGCAAGCAGCTTTAGTGGCGAAGTTAAGGCTACCTACCGCTTTTTCTTAAATTTAACCAGAAATTACAATAGACAAAGAAGTTAAACAAATAATACACATAAAAACAACCCAATAACATAGAAAAACTAGAGCTAAACACAGTTATAAATTACATACCATGGAAAAACAGTAAAACTATTGTTATGGTTTATGTTAAAAGAGTTATGAACTTAGTCTAAGGTTACACTATCACACAAGCATACACACACACAAAAATTTAGATAATCTAGACCAGACATACGTTGTCATGAAAACAAAGCAATATTACAGGGTGTCCAGCCAAACTGTATTTTTAAATTCCCTGACTTTTCCAGGTTTTCCAGACCCAATTTACTTTTTCCCAGACCACTATTTATCGATATTAAGTATATTACAAAAATATGTTTTTAAGATCACAGATTAAATAGGGTGTTTTTTTTCTAGATACATACACATTCTGAAGTTGTGTCACTCAACAAAAGGATTAAACAATTTCTGCCTCCAGGAAAATGGACTATTTCAAGTTAAAAATAGACTTCGGTAAAATTGTATTGAGCCATTAAAAGATTGCCTCAAGCAAGAACGATTTAAAATAGTTGTGGGGCAGAGTCATTCTTAGTTCCTTCTACTTAAAATGTAGGCCTAGTCAAATTTTGTACATATGAATATCCACGAGTCAACTTTGGCTAAAGACACGTGGCAGAAGGGTGGAAAGACACAAAACTCACTTGTTGACCTTGATAAGTGATATAAATCTGCTCAACATGGACAATGGTGTGAAAGTGATTCCAGGTCGGTATTAACTGGAAGAAAAGTGTTATTTTGACTATTGTGAATCAAAATATGAGGCTTTTTATAGACGAAATGTAGAATTTCCAGAAATTTAATAAAATTCCCTGACTTTTCCCTGACCAAGCAAATTCCCTGTTTTCCAGGTTTTCCAGGTCGCTGGACACCCTGTATTAACATACATGCTGTATCGAGAGTACAAGCACACCACCTTATATTGCGGAAAATCTGTGGAGCATGGCTGAAGCTTGCCTAGAGACGAGAGACCAGACTTTGGCGTGACTAGCTTCATTGCGTCATCTCTTGGAAATGAGCCGCTCAGGCAAATCCATGCACCTTCGACTTAACTTGTGCTATGGATTTGCTAAGTCTTGTTCTTGTACACAGCCCTAATAAGACTGGTGGGGGTTATTATGTCAACAGTCTGCTGAAGACGTTATGGGGGGAAATTTGGCAATCCATCGTGGGTTTGTTTTTGAGAGATAAGAATCTTGTCCATCCCTACTTGGTGACCAATCTTTTTAATTCAAGGACATAATCCTTGAAAAATTGTATTTTCAGATGTTTAAGCCAGTGGGAAAGTGATCAAGGAAAATGGAGGTTCCTCGTATCTTATTTTACCCATATAGCTTGCTGTCCCAAGCCCCCAAACAAAGATGTGGGGAACACAAAAACATAAATTGAATCCTAATTGAAAATATATTTTGAGCAGGCCTGTTTCATTTTATAGTTCGGAGCTCTGGTTTGTTTGTAAAGGCTCTGCAGTTTGTTTTGTGTGGAAGTTAGCGTTTGGCATTTATATGAAACATAGTTTTTACATTATTGTATTTAAAGTTGGGTCGAATTGACTATTTTACAAAATCCAAATCTTCATTTAACTTTTGAATCTGAAATATCAAATTCGAATCTTGGAGAAAAAATTCTGAACATATAAGAGGAAATTAGAAATATAATGGAATAATATAGAATTCAAATATATAAATTTAACATTCTTTCTTATGATCCAATCATTTTATTCATACATTCAATTAAATGGGATCTGATAATAATAAATGGTTCTGAGCCCTCAATAAGCAATATTACAGCACTAAAACAAATTCAGCTTCAATATGACATTTCTTGTACCAGGAGGCCTCTCCTTGGATTCTGAATAAGCTTAATGGTTCAACAGACTCAAGGGTCCCGGCCCTATTTATAACAATTACAGTACATTCTTTACAAACACTACCCCCTGACCGTAAAAAAAACTATCTTTAAATAACTTTCAAAGAAATCCGAAGTTTACAATTTTTCAAGGCAGACAACCTAACGTGACACCAATGGAAAAGTACAAGTGGCAGTTCTAGAAAGAGGGTCTTACTGATGAAGTGTTTATAAAAGATGATTTCGGGGGATAGGATATTGTTTCAAAATAGACCGAGCAGACCTGACCTTGAATATCTCCCAGAGTTATTATTCCTCTTCCTTGCAGTAGAGAAGTTAGCCTAATATAGTTTTCTTATAAAAACAAACCTAACAAGTGTTATGTGTTCTAGTAAGTGAATGCAATCATTTACTTTTAGAGGGTTTTTTTTTTTACTTATGTATCAAGAATTCATAACAAATAGACAGACTGTACTGTGGGTTAGCTTGTGGTAGTAATTAACATCTGGAAATAAAATATTAGGATTTTGTATAAAGCTGGGTTTATATTCAAGCACAACGCAAAGCTAATAGCGAATATTGTATAAGACATAGTGCACAGCACTTAGTGCACAAGAAGTTGAAATACATTATTTTCAATGATAGTTTTTATAATAAAATAACTTGTTATGCATGGAGTGTAGTATATAATCATTGGACTTGACACATCTCAGCCAATCAGAATGCAAATAAGGAAAAGTATTAGATTTTTCATTTTGTTATTGCGAAGTAAGTCTACTAAAATAGTTATAACAAAATTGAAGCCAAATAAAAATCAAATTTGATTTAAAAGTAGGGCCTATAGACAAAACTTATATTTAGTTAAATTCAAGTTTCAGAAAGTACAGTTTATTTAATGTTGTGTTTTGAATTTACCCTTTAGCGAAGTATTTTCAACAATATTATTTTGTAGTAAAAAGAGCTTTGGCCATTTTCTAGTAATAATAGTCAATTGATGCTATACACTACATTTCATTATAAATTGTGCACTAAATGCTAGATATACTATCAACTATTTGTTATGCACAATGCATGAGTCTTATTTGCTATTTTGGTCATAGTTGATTTTAACTGTGACGGCCATCTTGGATCTTGTTTCTTGAATAGATATGTTACATATAGCCTAGTGCTCAACTAATGGGCTACAACCAAACTACAGGGCTATGGAGAGCTTTTAAATTGCATACATGAGTAGATATTATAGTGAAATTGGCCTATTATAAAATATATAGGCTTAAATCATAGCCTATACTATTTTTGTGAAAATATTGATACAATTATGAAGTTAGGGGCTATATTGTTTATTAGGTTGGGCTAGTGTTCTCGTTGGAAAACACATTGTTGTGTTAAAGTGTGTATTCTGTACCGAGAGTTTGCCCCAACCTCCCCCAACCTGTTTGGGTTACACGCAAATGTACACCCGCTATTTACACTAATGTCAGCCCTAGGGGTAAGGAATATTAAGATTTAGAAAGTGTGCTCACATTTGCTTGGAGAAAGAGAACTATTTAGGAAAAACAGCCTCAGTAAGTATGTACATCCGGTCAATCTTCCAGTCAAGTATTTTGCCAGAGTGACGCCGAGACTGTTAAGAGGTAAAATAAAACTAAATAGTGTGGTATAAACAATATCCTGGTGATGGAATCACCTACCTTCTCGTGTCCCATTGACAACCTTTGATGTGGGTTCAAGGTCAATGGCGACTCAGCGGATGTTGTTGAAAAGGTTCAAGACAGACTTATTCTCTTTCTGAGACTGAGCTTTACTGAAAACATTCCAGAAGCGTAGCGTTTCGTCCCCGGCTCCGGTGACGATAGATTCCCCATCGGGAGACATGGCAAGGTACAGCACACGGAAAGAGTGCCCTGTAAGTTCGGCCACTTGGTTGAGACTGGGGTACTTCCACACCAGGATCTGATTCAGAGAGTAGCCGTGAGTGCTCACCAGCTCCGACGAATGTTTCGACCATGCCAGGTTGCACACCTGGGACCTTGTGTCCACACACTGGACCGGTTGTCCTGTCAGCGTGTTCCAGAAACGAATGCATCTGTCGGCTGTCCCCCCTCCACTCGCTAGCAGACCGTGTTGGTGAGGAGACCAAGCGATCGCTTTCACGGCAGCGATGTGTTCCGTGTAGGTCTGGACCGGGGAGACCGAGTGCATGTTCCATATGTACAAGCGGTTATCATTGCCCCCAGAAGCTAAATATTGGTTATCTGGTGACCATTTAAGACCGCAAACCTCTTGGCGGTGACCGACCAATCCTCTATCCTCAATGAGTTTTGGAGTTCTAACATCTTGCTGTAATATGAGACGATCTCTGCTTCCAGACGAGAGGATATCCCCGTTCCATGCCAGGGCCCCCACTCGACCTGTATGACCCTTCATCTTGTTAACTAACGTGTTCACAGAAACATCCCATACTTGGACATAGCCGTGATGCGTTCCTACGGCCAACGAGTTGGCCCGCTCGTTCCATGCCACAGAAGTGATGGAATTGTTATCACCCGAGAGATCGCATAGCCTTGTCACCTGACTGGTGCAGGCTGACCACAGATATACACTACTACCTAGCCCAACACTGAGGACATTTTGAGAGGACCAATCTACAAGATTCAAGTAGAAATCATCTTGAAGCTCTGGAGCATCCAATACCTTGAATGGTATTCTGGATATTTTACGAGTTGCTTTTCTTGGTGACCTTAGCAATCTTTGACTATTAGCACTAATAGGAGACAAGGAATAAGCTGGAATAACAGAAGTATCGAGCACAGAGCGGTTTTCACGTTTAGATGGTGGGGAGAATTGGTAAAGATTGTTCCCTTCAGGGGGCAAATAATTTATATTTTCCCCACAGTGGTCCTTGACGTCTTGAATTGAAGCTCCTAATATCTCATTCTTCAGTAAACAAGAGTAAGCCACACCATCACGATTGCCATCACCTCCGCGAGAACTTTTACTACTTTTACCAGTACGGTCGTTTTCAGGGATCATGGTAAATTTAGTTTGCCAATTGTTATAGCCTACACGAGCTGGAATGAATCGGTCACTATGAATTCCACGCATCCTGCCATTGGGAATGTGAGAAATGGGCGAAGTTGCAGATGTAGCTTTTTCAGGTGAAACGCCCCCTTTCGAAAATTGTAACACTTGATTTTCATTACTTTGATCACTTTGTTGCCACTTAATATTTTGTTGACGAAGTAATCGTTTTTCGTAATCCTGATTGAACATTTTAAAATTATTTTTCAGAAACTAAATATAACTAATAATTAGCACTTAATCAACAAAGCCAAATATACACTGATCAAACAGACGTACCAACTCATTTAAGGAAAGTCCTTGTCCTTAATTTTAATGTATCGATATTGGAAGAAATGATAATGTTAAATAAATTATCAACTTAAGTTTACTTATTAATAATAATAAATTAGTGAAAGAGATGTAAATGTACTCACAAGTTATATGGAAACTGTAGGTTGAACCTTATTTTTTTGACAAAGGGTCTTGACGTTGAATATCTATAGTTACACCACACTATGAATTAAAAACTTTAAAAAGGTATAATATGTAGCAAACCTGTACCGCCATCTTGAGTATGGAATAGAGAAACGGAAAAAAACCCATAATACTGATATATTATTACTGAATTAACCCTATAATATTACCATATTTAAAGACGTTTATAGTAAATAATCTAGTTGAAGTTTTAGTTGGTAGTTTAAGGTGGATACGTTATATGACAGCTGATGATCATATTTGTTTAATAATATGTGGCTGACGATTTCCATCCGTGCTGTGAGAGTCCTCATTTTGTTTCAGTGTTATATGTCTACATGTCCGTCTCCAACCCCGCCGATTGTCATCGTGGGTTGGCCAATTC
>CABEEJ010010164.1:0-15259 GCA_901482245.1 Timema douglasi
ACCTGAAGCTTTCTCGGTGACCGCCAGCAGACAGGAGCTCATATTTTGTATCTGCCTTCTAGTAAATTTGAGTTTAAAGTGAGTCGATTCAAAAATGCTCACTTGACTGCGCTGTAGTCACTGGGGGTCGCACCTAGCGATCCCTACGTTGAGGGAGTAAAGCCTCGAAATGGAGTGCAACAATTTTAACCTAGGGGCTGGGGATCTGTTCTCTCCTTCTCTGTGGCCGTGGCATACCGGTTGGGAAACATTGCTTTAAAATAAGTAGTAATTAATGATCTTTGTATTGAAGGTTGTTGGTGTTCTCCCTTAAAGTTTCTAGTCGGGAGTTAATCGAAGAACCCATCTCATAGGGTGGATAAGCTCCATGTTTGTGATGGAATTGTTACAACGTTATTTATTTGAGGTACTAGCGTGCACGTTCTGAACCAAATGAACAAATCGGCATATGAGAATTTCTACAAGCTTGAGGAGAAGGCCCTTCCAATTTTGCCGGGATAGGTATTTTCACAGACCATTCAGTGTCTTTTACACGCCACAATCACCATGGGGCAGCTTTACTTCCCCTCTAAAGAAAGCTGTGCTACGGATTTTTACTACTAAAGAAAATCTGTTGACTGGCTCAGTTTGAACCCACGAACATTGGGTTTTGAAGCAAGCACTTTACCCCAAGACCATCAAGGTTGACATTATTCCAAAGAATGGTATATGACACAATAGCCTAATCCCTAATAAATGTGCTCCCAGTTGTAGGTTTGTATCTTCCTGAGAAAATACATTCAGAAGAATTTTCCATAAGTATTATCTATCACTCAATCAGAAGGATTTTCAGCTATGAACCAGAATAATACAATGTTGGCTAAGAATGACACCCAAGTTATGAAAGCCAAGTTTGGAAGTAAAGGCATGTTAATCAGTTACATTATTAACACTATGCAGGCTGATCCAAGAAATCTAAGAGATAAAATTAATTTAAGATTATGATAAATATAATAATAAATTTAGAAATATAAGATGGACATGACAGGCTCATTACAACATATAAATAAAATTAAGACCTGAATTTTATGGGGAAGAATACTTGCTTCTTCCATGTAAAAAAATAGGTTTAATTTAGTGATGAAGGTTTTTTCCCTCTCTCTCTTCCCCCAAGAGGCATACGATTGAATGAGATACATTAATGGCTTGAGGGGGACTACTTTCTGTGATGATATGCAAGATTGATCCTACTCACTACGAAGGATGGAAAAGACTGAAACCAGGACTGACGTGAGCCCCACCCCTTATTCAATAATTTGAGAATAAAGAAGAAAATTCTTTATTGTGATCACGTCATCACCTTTCTTCAGGATGTTTCGATACTTGTGTTGGAAGGTTCTATGCAGATATCACAGAAGAATTTGCCAGATTTCCTGCCCTTGTGATCCCGTTCTGCCATGCTATTGGTCAGCTCTTGTCCCATTCACTGAGATTACTATCGTCTACTGTGAGTTTATATTGGCACGTTGTACCAGGATACATAACTCTTGTTACCACAGCGCAGCGCTGCCCAAGGCAGATTAGCATATTTTTAATATTCAAAATTCTTTTTAGTGTAATCTAGCATTGTAAATTTTAAAAATCCATAGTCTTTAACTATTTTAATTTATTTTAAAATGTTAACTATTCCCTTGTTTAATATTAACTTATAGCCAAAATACATTTTTTTCTGCTCTTTGGCAACTATCAACATGTTTGGGTTTTAACCTTCAAGTGTTATTAAAGACCTTCAGTTTGAGAGGGGGAAAGTTATTTGCAAAAGTAAATTTATTATGTGGCCAGTCTGTGTCGCAAGAAATTTTTAATTTTTCTTATCAAATGTTTTGTTAAATAAATTATAAATATAATATAACCTCCACCTAATGTCATCATTTAGGGACAGATAAGTTAGGTGGTTTATAATAGTTAAATTAAATTCTAACTATATCAAGCTTTATTATATAGTCTCTGTAATTTTGATTAACTTTTTTAATTACAATCCCAAAAATTTAGTAATTTAAATATTTTGGTGGAAAACTGATTTTTCTTCTAAAAGACCAAAACATTCCTCATGAACAACAATGGCAGATACACATCTTTAGGATTTAGCTACTCAGAAAATAATCATCTCCACATATTTCAAAAACTATATTCATCATAGAAAAATGTTATCAAAACCGCTAAATAATCAAAGTATAGTATAATGTTGCTCACCTTTAACACTAATGGTAGACCAGCAGACAAACCCAGGAAGCTCGGACTTACTTCAATATGATCTAACTGAAGAGAGACGGCATTCTTCTCTAGCTGAGAATATAAATCAAAATAAAATAGTATCATTATAAACTTTAATTCAGACTTGACTATACATACTCTCTTGATATTTACAAATAATACCTTAAATAAAATATGTTGTTTTAAATGCTGGAATATTTGCAACTGGAAGCAATAATTTTGTTACAAAATACTTTATTTAGAGTCTAATGTAAACACTGGTTTCGTTTTTTGAGACTTTCAATTCTATTTTTAGCAAATTAAAATTTCTACTGTGTAGACCTACATAATAATTGAGGTCATCTTCTGCGTCAACATCATGCACTTGATAAACATTCTTTGAAGATAGACAAAATTAGTACCAAAGAATAACAATGAGCTTGGGATATAAAATATATCTTGGTTCATGGTAGGTGCTGAAAATGGTTTAATAGTATCTTTAAATTCATATTTTAGTTCCCAGAAAATTCCCACGCCCCTTTTAAATCCCCAGGCCCGAGTATGATGTACCCCTTCCATCCTGCTTTTATAGAGCCTGTCTGGCAGTTACTTCCATTCAACCTTGAATCAGATGACCGGCAACCCTCACCTTAAAATAGGTGTGATAATAGTGAGTGTCTTGAAGAGCTAGTCCCATCTTTGTTCCCCCGTGGAGTATCCCTTGTAAAGTTTTGGTAGCTGGACCAGTCGAGGACATGATGGAGATGACGCTGGCGGAATATGCCGTGTACATTAAAACTGCGAGAACAAACACTGTGATGAACAGTATTCTGGCTGCGGAGGTCACAGGATCACGGGAACAACCTGGGTCAACAGAATGACAAATTAAAATAACAAAATATAATTAGAAATTTACATTTGCAAAAAGTGGAATTTAGACTTTAGAAACTAAACTTTCAGTTGCTCTAAAATGATGTATTTTATAGCTAAATAATTTGTTACATTTGCATTGTAGCATAGATTACAACATTTAAAATAACAGCTTTGTAACCCACACTGGTGGTTGGATGGTCTAATGCATCAATCTCACAGACTAAATCACAGGCTTTAAGGGCAGTCTAGGTTCAAATCTTGGTCCGATTCACTGGAAGTGGTTTTACAGATGTTATGTATCATTGTGGTTTTCCCAAATCCCTCTCAATACTAATGTGAGTACATTTACTCAAAGTTACCCTGCCATTTCCAATCACGTAAGGTAAACCGTTAATAACTATGGTGTTGAACTTATTAGCTAAAAATGATTGTTACCTTGTTGCCCAATGGCGCCTATAGTGACAAGTAGCACCTCACTCATATCCCATACAGGCTGCTGTTGGTTCTCTGTTATTTTGTTTCTAATCCCAGCATACCTCTGGAAACATTAGTTTATAATCGAGTAGAAGTTTGTGACAGTAAGCACAGCTGATTTTCTTTTATAGTCTATAGTACATTTTTGTAAGCATATATGTCTTAGGTTGTGTTACCAATTAGCATCTAAGAAAAATATATTTACCAATTACATATTGTGATATTTGTTGGTCTCCCTTCTTTGTCACAACTATTTTTTTAGCACCGAGTCTTACTATCTGTTAAAGTTATATACCTATGCACTAATTACACTAATTGGTTTGGGATTAGGAGGTCTTAATTTAGAGTAAATGCACCCGCATTTGCGTGGAAAACCACCCTCAGTGCACTCGACTGGGATTGAACCTCGATATCCCTGTCTTGGCAGTTTAGTCCAACACGAGATTAGTGTGTTAGACCGCGCAGCCAGAGAAACAGTTCACAACTAATTCCCAACTCCTCCACCACTCTCGCTTTTATATCAGAATGTGCAGTGATAAGGTCACTGGGACATGAGGGAGGACCGAATATTTCACTCCTTTACTCTCTTTAGTATATTAAAAGGAATATGTCACAATAGTAGGGGAGGATTTATAAAAGGTTTCTTAGGTTAAAGGCGTTGATATAGTTTGATGTCGGGGTACTCTATAATATGTCAAGGCGGGACACCACACTCACTGAGTTATGTTTCAAAAGGTACCCACAACAGATTGATGTGGGCCTCACGCAAGAACTGTTATCACACACATGTGCAGGTGGTAGAGAAGAAGATTCAGAAAGACTTAACTTTTGCACACTGTCAGCTCAGGTAGGACCTTGGTTTTATCAGATCCCAGTCAACCATGCTCCAGATGCAACTCCACATTAGCCCAGAGAAGAAAGACCAAGGTCATACAAAGATTAATTCTTTAATCCCCAACATGATTCTTGGTTTTATACTTGAGGTACCCCTCGAGTGCGAGATTTAACATAATTTTATTTTATAATCAACTTTTTGGTGTTTTTTTCAGTGCAATGTATATTATTTCTTTTTAACTAAAAAAAAAGGGGGATTTTACCACAGAATGAGCAAAGTGAACTTTGAGAAAATGAACAAACAAATATTATCATGAGGGATGGACTAACTACCCATAAAAATAACCACTAGTCTGTCCCCCCACTCGCAACCTCAGATTCAAAGTTGATAATTTCACTACTGTAATCATTTTTATGAGAGCTTGAGTCAACTAACTTCCTTGATCGCTCTCCAATGGTTTTTAATACATATTATTTTGTATCACTTGAGGACTAAAGTACAACACTCTTTGCTGACAGTTGAGATTGATTTCATCCTGAATGATTAACACAGCTTGCCTCAGTTGGTAGCAAGTCTTCCCTATAAAGGAATGGACATCTAACACCAATATTTTTTTTTTTAAGTACCAATATTGAAGGTTCAGTATCAGTTAAGTTTAATTTTCTTCACTTGATGAGATCAACAGTTTCTGAATATCCACCATGAGCATAGCGGCATTAGATGAGAAACTTTTTAATAGGGTCAGTTCATGTCATATCAACCAATCACTCAACCTGACCATTTTGTATTTAAATGAAATTTTTACCAATTATTCTTCCCTTAAAACTAAACACAAATATATTTTTTAAAGATTTTTTTGTTGGCCCCGTTTTCGAGAAATAGATTTTTGACATTTCAATTAAAGTATATTTTTTCTCCCATGCCATATTTTTTTAATTATTATTAACTTTTGTTCCATCAGTGCTAGAATTATGTTTTTTGTTTCAATTTTTTCAATTTGAAATGGGCTTTAATTCCATATACAACTTGGCACACTTTTAACAACAACAAAAATTCTGTGTATAACCCGAACGGGTAGTAAGACGCGGTGCTAATAATAATAATAACAAAAATTCTCCCACTCATTCAAAAAAAGATTGAAAAAGTAATTGTAATTGTGTTTTTTGAAAATTTTGAAAAAAATATATGTTATTTAATTATTAATTATCCATACAAACTGAAAATTTCAAAATAGGATGCCTATGGGATCATGAGTTATGATGAAAATTGTAGTTCAAGTAACAAGATTTTCAGCCTGGCTTTAATGTTGTCTTAGGATGCCTCTCAAAAGATATAATACTTTAAAATTTTCTTGGACAGTCTTAGCTAAAATCATTCCTTTAGTAATTTGAAATTTATTTTGCTATCATTAAGTTTAATTAAAATCATTCGGCAGTTCACCGTGAAATGGTAGAGTAGCTATTTCTCTCTTCGCTAAATGTTTCATTGCAAGCACTTTCACTTGTAGAATGAGCACAATGAGTAATGTGGCTCCCAACTGTTTGTGTCTCCACCAGCTTAATAATACCCCTTACCCCCTTCTTCCAACCCTTAGGCAGGCCACATTCCACAACCTCTTGCTTTCTGCTAACATCAGTATTCCCCTCCCCTTGTATTGAACAAAGGACAGAGTATTTTTAGCTCTGAGTCACCAGATCATCACACTACCTGCTTGTCTCATGTCAGTTTCTTTTCAGAATCAGTGGTGTCAACAAGTGGTTCTTTAGTGTGTTTCCAAGTGTTCATTTAAATGAGTTTTGATTTGATGAAAAAAATATTTTTTAAATTTAGCTTCACTGTAAAGTGCATTATTTTATTTCCAACTAAACACTTTTAATATTTAGATAACTTAAACAATTTTTTTTAACCTCACATGACTGGTGTGGCTTAGTGTGTGATTTTGTTACATTTTGAATAACATTCAAACTAATTTAGTCATAAAAATCAATTATAGGACTGAGTGAAAATTGAATAAGCAGAGATATCTAAAAAAAAATTACTTGAGTGTATACTGCTGTAATCTATTTAGTAAATATGGGCATAATTTTTTCAAAAAAACTTAAGAACGATTAATGACAATATTGTGAGTCACTCCAATTTAATAAGCTCTGGAGATAAGATTTGTGACAACTGTCGGAAGGCTGTTCTTAAATTACCTAAAATTGATGAAGAGGAAGTAGTAGTCTCACAATCCTCAGAGAATGAGGATGACAACATTGGCACAGAAATAATTGTAATTTCAACTCCACAAAAATAAGAGGCTTTAGGTGCGGTGAAAAGGAGTTTGACTGTTCTTGGTGAAACTCCCATTATAAAAAAGTTTATCAGAGAAGAAATATCCTGAGGAAATGTTAAAAAACGTTACTGAAGCTTTCAGAATAATTTTTTTTTATATAAGCCCAGGCAGTTCATCTGTAGAAACTTCCAATGCCAATACAGAACTTATAGCTCAGCTAAAGGAAAAATTTAACTCCACCACAGACAAAAGCGTAAAGATGCAAATTTTAACAACTCTGCCTCGAAGTTGGACATTAAAACAAATCAAAAATGAATTTTCTGTTTCAAATTTTACAGCAAGAAAAGTAAAAAGACTTGTCAAAGAAAAAGTTATAATGTCATCACCAAATCTGCGGCCAGGGAAAACGTTAGATCCAGACACTTTTGCATTAGTAAAAGAATTTTATGAAAATGATGAAGTTAACCGTCAAATGTGTATGACGCATCAAAATGTAAAATTAATGATTGCTCAATGCAAAATGCCAGAGATGCATGATGGAGGAATGCCAATAAAAACACATAAAGATTTGATATTTTATATTATCTGTAGTGAACCAACAACAAAGTGCTATTTTAGTGATTGTGATGATTGCCTGGGCAGTGACGAACTCAGATCTCATTTTGAAGATTTCTTTGAGCAAAATTGTATTGAGAATGTTACATTTAAACAATGGTTGCAGATAGAGAACAGGATAACACTAGAAACTATGACAAAACCAACTCAGGAATTTTTTGACTCCTTATTTGAAAGTATGCAAAAATTACTGTGTCATTCATATATTGCAAAACAGCAGTCAACATATCTGAAGAACCTCAAGGAAAACCTCCCCCCAAATGAGTATTTAGTTATATGTGACTTTGCAAAAAATTATTCTTTTATATTACAAGACTCTGTACAAGGTTTTCACTGGAAGAATGCACAAGCCACAATCCATCCTTTTGTTATCTATTACAAAACTGAAAATGCTGAGAAGTTAGAGCATATAAGTCTGGTGATTATCTCTGACTGTATGTCACATGAAACAGTAGCTGTACATCTCTTTCAAAAAGTAATGATTGATTTCTTGAAGCAAACTTTCCCCACACCACCTGAAAAAATACATTATTTCTCAGATGGAGCTGCATCGCAATATAAAAATAAGTCCATCTTTCTCAACCTTTGCTTTCATGAAGAAGACTTTGGCATAAAAGCAGAGTGGAATTTTTTTGCCTCCTCACTTGGCAAAAATGCTTGTGATGGTGTGGGAGGGACTGTAAAACGGCCAGCTGCCCTGGAAAGTCTACGCATGGTATACTATGAGCAGATTATGACTCCTCGTCAGCTTTATGATTGGGCCAAAGATAATACACCAAAAATTAATTTTTGGTATTCAATCAAAGAAGATTATGAAACAGAAAGCACATTATTACAACCAAGATTAAAGAATGCAAAAACAGTCAAAGGGACCCAACAGTTGCACAACTACATTCCAATTGAGAGTAAAACTAGGCTGAAAGTCTATCAACTGAATCAAGAGAAGAAATACTATCTGTTGAAGAGGAAGACAACCTATTAGAGATAAGTGACATTGTTGGATTTGTAACTTGCCAGTATTCAAACCATTGGGAGCTGGGGTCGTTCTTAGTGTATAAGAAGAAGACATCAAGATAAGTCTTTTAGAGCCATATGGACCCAGTCAATCTTTTAAATACCCTCAATTCCCAGACATAATGAGTGTTAATAGATTTGATATTATAACTAAAGTTGATCCAACGACACCAACAGGAAGAGTGTATCGACTGACAGCAGAAGAAATGAACAAAGCAAACACTATTTTACTAAAAAGCTGTACAAGGAACTAATTTTTCAAAATTAGCAATTGACTAGATGCATTTTGCTGAAAACATTTATGTGTACATATACATGTAAGTTCTATCTTATAAGTTTTCATACCATTATTTACAGAGTTTTAATATGGCTAATTCTAGTCTCTTAAGTTGTTAAGAATTAAAAAGGCTTCCATAATTTAGATATTATCTATTAAATCACCTTCCATACCAGAAGCTTAATATAATAATAATAACAACAATAACAACACCAACACAAGATCACGGGACTGAAAATCTTGTTACTTGCACTACAATTTTCATCATAGCTCATGATCCCATATGCATACCATTTTGAAATGTTCAGTTTATATAGATAATTAATAGTTAAATATCATATAATTTTTTCAAAATTTTCAAAAAACACTATTACAATTATTTTTTCAATTTTTTTAAAGAGTGAGATAAATTTTTTTTGTTAAAAATGTGCCAAGTTGTATATCAAATTAAAAAAATTGAAACAAACAGCATAATTCTAGCAGAAATAGAACATAAATTAATAAGAATTGAAAAATGTGGTGCGGGAGAAAAAATCTATTTTAATTGAAATTTCAAACATTAATTTCTCAAAAACGGGACAGTTAAAAATTCTAAAAAATATATGTTCATGATTGATTTAAGGGAAGAATAATTGGTGAAAATTTCATTTGCATACAAAATGGTCAGATTGAGTTTTGTTTTTGGTTGATTTGACGTGAAATGAGTAAACGTTGTCATTAAACTCTAGAAAACCCTTGACAGATATCCAAGAACTGTTGAGGTCACCATGTGAAGAAAATTACATTCTTTGTTTGTACTAGAGCAATATTTTATTTATTTTGGCCAAAAAAAGTTTTGGCCCAAAGACTGCAAAAACACTGGATTTTTCTCGCGTCGCCTTCCATCCCACGTTAATTAATTACTAAATATAGACCACCCTCCCTCCCCCATTCACTAACATAAGTTTTCTGGCCCTAAGCAAATTACATTTGTATGGTGTTTGCCACAGTAAAATACTTAATTGCTATATTACTTCTGAATTTGTTTAACAAAGAAAAATATAAAATAAGGAATATATTCACAAAATCTACTTTATTTCATTATTTAATATCAACTAAGTCCCTAAATCCTCAGATGTGTCAACATCGGCAATGACGTGATTTTTCTTGGTCCCTATGTTCCTGTAAAAGAGCTTCGCAATGTTCTCACACACATGAAGAAGAGATTTAACTCCTGCATTTTTATTTATTGCCTCGTTCTCTGTGACCGACTTAAATGTGTATATGAATGCCTTTTCGCACCATTTTGCTTTTGTCAGATTTCAGTATTTCTTCATAATTTTTAAGTGTCTTAATGTGTACCATGTCAATTATGTAAAATTGACATCCACACCATGAGCCTACATAACAATACTATTTTATTTATTATTTATTATTAGCACCGCGTCTTACTACCCGTTCGGGTTATACGCACTTACGCTAATGTGTAATGGTAGGGTGATTGTGAGATGAAATGAAGGACCTACAGTTTAACGTGGAATCCGAACCACGGTGGAGGCCTGGCATTCCTCACATTCACAAGATGTCTTGTCAGAGGTGAAGGAAGGGTTTGGTAATCAGATAAATATTTGCCGGGACCGAGGATCGAACCCCGGCCGCCAGCATTGAAGTCTGACACCTTACCCCTAGACCGCCAGGTCACCGACCATAACAATACTAAATTATGATAATTACTATAGCGTAATCCAAAGAAGAGAATTAAAATTGACGTATTTAGGAATAATATGCTTCAACACCTACTTTACATAACTGGATGGGCTCGGATACAGTCACCATGCTTTCAAGGAAATTACGACGAGTATGGCGGAGAAACCAGCATGGCAAATCTCACACACGTCTGCTCGCTGCATCTCCCAATAGTTGAAATTGACGGGGCCGATTTGGGATCGAAGTCATGAGCCTATAGCGCTGCTGCTCTTGCGGCGTTCCTTGGTACTTCTGTCTTTTCGTTCCCCCTTTCCTTATTTTCCTTTTTCCCTTTTTTCCGTCTTTCCCTTTGCCTGTGTTTTACGCCTTATTCTTTTTATTCCTGTTTTGTCAGAGAAATCGTATATAATGAGTGCCGCTCAGATTCACTTATTGTACTTGCACATCGTATCATCGAAGAAGGAAACGCCGCTTTATCACCTAAAGAAGTACCAGCTCACCATGAAGTTTGGATCGTGGGTCTCATCACGTCATCGAGGGAAATCCTCTTCGATCTTCTAAGTATCAAGGCTTTATTAATAAGTCCGGGCTTATGGGTCTAGTCTAAAAGACTAGAATTTAATATCATGTCCTTCAGACTTAGTTTATATAGTCAAGGTGACTATAATGTTCATCATGTCCTTTTGACTTAGCTTATATAGTCGAGGCGACTATAATGTTTATCTAGATTTCTTATTTCAGTCAAAGTGACTAGATTTTGGTTTTGTGTCCTTCTGACTTAGTTGGTTTAGTCAAAGTGACTCTAATGTTTTCTCAAGTCCTTCAGACTTCTTATATTAGTCCAAGTGACTACGTTTTTCCCAATGTCCATATGGCATAGCTTAAATATAGGAACCTTGAGCTCCAGAGGTAATAAGGACTTAGTCTTAAAGATTGCTCTTCTCCACAAGTACAGTATTTCCTTTTTAGTCCTTATGACTAGTCTGTTTCTCATGATGCCGTGGACGTCGTGTTCAGTTGTTTAATTGTTGCATGGCTACAACCAGGTTGTCTGTCCTTTCTTGGACCCAGTTGGGTCAATGTTTTGAATCATTCTTGTTAGCACACTCTGCGTGTGGTATTAGTTGGGGTAGGTAAAGCGTGGAGCTCCGCTAATTTCCATAATAGGGTCCACGCAGATAGTGCCTTTACTTTTAGCCTGTTGTTGGCTCCTATTGACTAAGTATTAGAAGTTAGTGTGTACTCAAGTAAAGTTGTACCCCAAGGAATGGGTTATTGTATAAATGTACTATTGAGTGCTCTGGCAGTACCTATTGGGCCATAGTAATATTTGGTGTTGAGGCCTGTTTGCTAGCCATCTACTAATGTAATTAACAAACCTGTCTCATATCATTCATTACACAATGTCTCTTCAGGACTTTATTAAGTCCCAACTAAGCAAGCTAGCTCAATTATATATATAATAGTAACTCTAAACTTAGAGGATTTACAGTTAACTTTCATTGGTAATTGATAATTATTTCACTGTTTCCGACAGTAGCCTGGCGCTTGCCTGTCTGTTTTGATAGTGAATACAATCTTCCAACCTACTGCCTTTGACGCTTATTTACCCGAGCCGCGGCAAGACAATCCTATAGGTTGGAATTGCTATATGTCAACACATCTTCTATTTAACGTAAAGTTTTTCGGGATCTACGATATGTTCACTTGTTTTCCTGAACTTATATGTTACACGTTCAATTGTCAACCAGCGTTAATCTTGTATAACTATTGTAATATTATATCTCATTTATGTTTTTCTTTTGTTAACTTAATTATTTGTCTTACGTAATGAATTATCCCAACGATAAATCGCGTACAAATGGAATTTTTTGTTACAATATTTAATCATTTTTGACAAATCAATATTTACTCAAGACCTTCCCGCAACACTCAGAAATCCTGTCTTATTTGGGTTGCAGCCCTTAGTTTAGGAACCACTGACCCAAGTGATACAAAAGCAAATTCCTATTTGATACTTATTAGTATGAGCTAGTTTTTGGGATATATTTATAAATTAATAAAAAAAAAAAAANAAAAAAAAGTTGGTGTTGAGAAGAGGTAATACCGTAAGTCTAGGTGTTGGTTGCTCGTCCACCAGCTGTGGGAGGCGAGTCTCACTCCCTAAAATGAAGGTGAGGGCCACAGTTATAGCCAAGAGTAGGGACCACAGGGACACCCACACGTCTGAAGAGAAGGGAAGAACGTAGATGTTGCGAGCGGCTCGAACAGACTGGACTTTGTAGTACAACTGCGGTCTGTACCGTTGTGAAACAAAACTGTCTGTTAATCTTGCATATACTTGGAGCTTCAACTGTTTAAATATAGTTAATGGTTTGAAATTTTACATAAAATTAAAGATCTGTTTTGATCTTTAATTAAAGTTATTTTATCTAACTAAACATTAATGAATTGTTAGCAACAAGTGGTAACTTTAAAATGTATGCAACACTTTTTATAATTTGATGGTGATAGATCAGCCTAATTTAATTTATTAGCAAATTAGATATATAGATAAGTTTGATACACTATTTAACTATTCGTGCTTTAATGCTCATATAGGCCATAGTCTGTTTAACCTCTCAAGCATATGAAAAGATGTTGATAGTATATTCCAAAAAACTGCCCAAACATTAGCCTATAAGCAGATAACAACTTTTTATTATCATGGCCCAGACTTTGATGACCTCAAACTTATCAATAAATGACCTATAAATCCTAAATAGAAAAACTTAGAATTTTAAAAAAAACTAAACGTATGTACAAAACTCCTACTTAACCATAAACGTACTTTACAAATATAAACTAAAAATATCCATACAATTAAACGTCTAAATTCTTCATCCTGCTGAATATAGCATTATTTTGATAAAATCTGCTACCCCCTCCTAACTTAGCCCTTGCTAGCCTAGTTGGTTTCACCAGGAATGTTTATTTTATAACAATACAAGAAAATAGGATACAAACTTCATCACCTACACTAACTTCTCACTCCGACAACTCTTTGTTTGGAACATTATGCTTGAGTCATTGCCTTTAAATGACTCAAAAATATAACCTAAAATTAAAAAATAACCAATAATGATCAAAAAATTATCTATAAAATAAACATTTTTTACAACTAACGGATTATGATCATTGTCTGCTATATGCAAAAAATAAATAAAAAATTATGACGTCAAAATCCGGGACCTTGTTATATTATTCCCCATTACGAGTTTAAATTTAACTCTAGTTTGACCTGTACTTACTTGAAATCGTTAACAGCAAGGGTATAATCTCCTACCCCAAACCTATCATGAGTGACGAGGACCGTGGATGCACCTATGTCATCTTGAAAGCTTGACAACTGCTGAAGAGTCCAGAGGTCAGTCAATTTGGTGTGCACATTGAGCTCTTTCACTTCTAACCTGGGACATTTAATTTTAATGTCATATTCTGCAAGAGTTGACACATTCATTACTTTATTTTATTCCTTTATCCGCGGTGGTAAGCATGTTTCCCAGAACAAGCCCTAGTAATTTTAGTAGTAATTTTTAATTATAAATTATTATTTTTAATAGAATTTGATTCAATACCAAGTCTTATAGAATCCATGAGTAATCAAATATATTGTTCATTTTATATTTATGAGTTTATACTCATTAAATAAAATCATAATTAATACATATTTCTTCATACGTTAGTTTTAATTGTAGCGTTTATCGTATAAAAGCTACACGATTTAAACGCAAAAACAATAAAAAAGGACAATATAATTTCAACTACGCCTACATTAGATGGAGTAAACTAACCTAGGCCCCATTTTACTTGTTGTGCCTCCCCCAGTCGATTCACCCCACGAGCACCTCATACCACGATGAAGGTTTCACACGTAATAACTCTCCTTTATCTATGGTACTAACTGTGTGAAAAGTGCAACAGACTTAACTTTGATTTCACCCGAGGCATGTTGGGAACTCTGTGACGTTGCAGTTCGAGAAAGCGACGTATTGTTAAAGTGTTGGTCTAGATGGTTCGCCGAGCTTGTAGAGGCTTCTACCCGTTGTATTACCACCCCGTCCCTCTCTTCTTTGTTTCTTGTTCTCCTTTGTTAATGCTAATCCCTCTCCCCCCTCTCCTTCATCGTGGTATGAGGTGCTCGTGGGGTGAATCGACTGGGGGAGGCACAACAAGCAAAATGGGGCCTAGGTTAGTTTACTCCATCCAATGAAGGCGTAGTTGAAATTATATTGTCCTTTTTTATTGTTTTTGCGTTTAAATCTTGTAGCTTTTATACGATAAACGCTACATAATTATCGATGGAATAAAGATTTGAAAAATATTTCCCTACTTTATAAGATATAAATTATCATTACAGTGAAACTTTGTTTGGGTCACCATATTACCTTACCTGATGGCTCTAAACGTTACTAATTCTACTTTAATTCCTTCTTAAGAAGCTCATTTGAAAGTTCAAAAAGTTATTAAATATACTCTAATGTATTCTTAAGAACCTCATCTTAAGGCTCAAAAGTTACTAAATCTAATTTGATATATTTGTAACAGTTTCGTGCTACTAGGCCATAGGAAGACCTAGACTAGGCGCAATTAGTACCATTACACATATTACATAAATGATAAGAACAAAGATTGAAAAACATAAAGATTTATTGATATAACAAACCATAGTTAAGTTAGCAATGGTTTACAATAAAGTAGAATAAACGATTTAGGGTTTTGATTCCATCAGACTGTGGCTACTCGGGCTGCGTAGTCGCCAGGACACAGGTAGAAGTAAATTCTATAAAGTAAAACAATTCAATAATTACTACTAGAAAAATATATGACAAGGTATACATGTAACTTTAAATCAGGCTGTGCTTGATGGGGCCTTCAAAATATTATCCATTAAACACTTAGGATAACCAGCTGTTAATAACAGCAGTAGATGGCTAAG
>CABEEJ010010165.1:0-15258 GCA_901482245.1 Timema douglasi
CGAGGAGAGGGGAGAACAGTTACAGGGAGATCGGGACCAGGAACGGGAACGGGCGGTCGGGGACGCGTCGTGAAATCCCCGCTTGCGTGACATTTATAGTTTTGTAACTCTGTCCTGATTGTCTGATCTGGAAATGGAGGACTCGTTTACGGGCCTAACTCATGCGTATGGCTTGTTTCTTTAGGACGGACATTCACCGTCATGAGGTTCTAGTTACAATATAAACCACATAATAAATAAGCGGGTGATCTTAAGAAAATCCTACTTATAGAATAAAAAAAATATTTTTACAATAAATCGTGATAAGAAGATATAAAGTAGCTATCTGTGTCTTTTTCTCTATTCTGTCTACAAGCTTATAGCCTATTTACTCTTCATTTTAACCCGCAACCACCCTTTGTCATGTCAATAAGAAAGAGGGGATAAAAACTACCAGAATCCTTATCTTAAGGTAAAGAGGAAATATCGTTGCTAGTTTTAAAATAGCTTAACATTTGCTGTTGTGATTTTATAGAAAATGTATTGTACTTATTAGGCCTGATGCCCACGAGCGACGTGCGTCATCTTTGCAGTCACGTCATGTGACGCTGCGTCTCAGCATTACTTTGATTCGAATGATGGGGTTCACACGGGACGTGGGGTCTGGCGTCAAGTTGGCGTCATTGTTGTGTCAAAACTAGTGACGTGGGTTTCTGAAAACGTGACTGTGACGCGACCGCTCAGCGTGTTCTGTCAGTACCTGTGAAGACATATAGCAGTGCACACTAACAGCGCACGTCATCGTGACGGTAATCAGTGTACAGTCAGATTGGAGGACGGAATAGACACACAACTCTTTATCAATGAGGTGCGAGATAGACCTGTCATTTGGAGGTCGTCCCTAGAAGAATACCACGACAGAAATAAAAAACAAGCAGCATGGATGGAGATATTCAAGACGCTATATCCAAATGCTGATGAAATGGAAGCCATAATGCTAAAACAACTTGGCGAGTTCGATCCCAATTTTTTTTTCTAACAATTTTTATGAATTGGGAACAAAATATTTACTTTGTACAGTGGAACCTCGTTGATAAGGACTAACTGAGACCATGTGTCATCTGGATTATCCGGATTATCCAGAAATTATGGTGAAAGTGCATTAAATTTAGATACTACCTACCATTTATTTTCACAAAAGCCATTTATAAAATACTTGAAACATGTCACAACTACTGTTCACTTATAAAATAACGAGTAGAGACCGGATGTTAGGCAAAATGCCTTTACATTGTTGTTACAGATATCATAAAGATTACTTTTAAGTTCATGTCAGGGCATTAGGGTTGTGTACAGCAAACACAAGTTTACCTATTTTTTCCGCTCCCGGAGTGTACTTATTACGGCCATGGCGTCTATTCAAGCCGCTAGTGCGCACTACTCCGGGTGCTGTGACGCGGAGGTAGTTGTATGAACTGCGTTTAGCGGTGACGCAGCGTCACAGGACGCAACTGCAAAGATGACGCACGTCACTCGTGGGCACCGGGCCTCAGAGGAAGGCCAAATCATCAAGCCAAGTCTCATAACTCTGCAAATACGCTTAAAAAGTCGTTGAAATTGAGCTGATGTACATTTTCACACTTGTTTTTATATTAATAAATCTCAAAATTTAAGGTTGTTATGAGAAAAGAGCCCTGCAGGAATCTTTCGACTTTGTTTTGTTGTGAAACATATTTTGCGATAACGTAACGTAGAATTAAATATTGCTTTAAGCCGAACGCCTGTACGTTAATTTACCGCTTACCAAGGCAGCCCCCTTAATAACAGTTTCCGGATAACGATACTTGCCACTTCTCCAATGGGCTAATTCTTTCAATATAATCGGACACGACAGTTGATCTCATAGCTTAAGGCGTTTTACTTCTAAAGAATTATGTACCAACTATATTATTATTCACAGATAGATTTATTTGACACACTACCTAACTAAAGTGGGAACTTTTTTTGAGATATCTGTAAGTTTTGCAAATGCTATAAAACATTTTTATGGCGAAATTTATTATTTAATAATTTTTAAACTAAAAAAAATGTTTTTTTCTATAGAAAATTTACCCACTTCTACGGCCGCATGGTCTAAGGCGTCACTCTCGCAATAGACTAGATTGCCGATGACAGGAAGATTGGAGTTTGATTCTGGTCGGGTGTACTGAGGTTGGTTTTCCTAAATGGTTTCCACTCCCCCTCCACGCAAATGCAGGCACACTTCCTCTAAATTAAGCTTTCCTTATCCTTAAATATGAAAATATAAAACTTCACTTAGTGTAAGGTCTATTGATGAATGACCCTGTGCAGGGAGCTACTCCTGAATATCCGCTAAAGATTTCAGGTTCGGTTCCCGTGTCTCTGTGTTTTTTCAACTTTATTTAAATGAATGCCTCTGAACTTCCGTCTTCCATTTCGAATGTAATTTGACACCAGTGATTATGCCTTCTGATCATACGATCTTTCCAGAACGACATCATGTTCATTTTTCATCATCACAGTGTATATGTAAGTAAGAGAGTGACCAGAGTAAACTAATTAAACGTAATTAGTATAGATGGGTCGAACCAACTATAGTTTTCGCATCCTCTATCACCACTAATGTGGGCACATTTCTTCTAAGCTACCCTCTCAATCCCTATCATATAGAACACGTCATTAATAATCTTGGCGTTCAACATTTTAATAAACTAGTTGTTCTGTGAAAACTAGACCTCGCTCCCTCTATTCAAAACACATTAATTACATCATTTTAAAAGTATATCATGTTTCTATCATTTGGATGGTCTTTAAAGTTCTCTTTGGGCTTCAAGTTAATATATTTCCTATAATTTCTCCTTGGATTTGAAGTTGGTAGTTTTCTTTGGTGATCAAGTTAGAGAAAAAACAGATTCACATTATCTTCAAGAGTACATTATATTCATTGAGAACAATCATTGTTCACGAGGTTTATTACGTCAATACTCGCAATGTATGTAAGAATTTTAAAAAACACAAACCCTGAGTACTCGATCGGTTGCTAGAATTGTAAGTTCAAATCACTTGAGATGAGCTATTAAGCGAACAAATCTTTGAGCGACCGCCATCTTTAAGCAAATAACTAGATTGTAAAAAACTATGTACAGTATGCCTATATACATCGTTTGCCCAAAGCTCATATAACATCCCTGCCAAATTGTGTTAAAACTGGCCCACGCAGTTGACAATTATTGCGTAGGAAAGATCAGGACAGACAGACAGATAGACAGACAGACGAAATGACAAATGGTATTCAGGACACCCTCAGACTTTCTCACTCGAACTTGATTACAGTTTGAAGAAACAATCATTTAGAATAGAATGAATAGCTTTAAAGTAGTTATCGGCTGTCCAAATTAAACTGACCCACCAGAATATTTACCGGTGTTGCAGCGGCTCAACTACACCGCTGTGTGCATTAGCGTGGAGATAGGATTGGAAAACCACTACAATAAAGAATATGAGGAAAACACTTCGAGTGAAATATTCCGGGATTCGAATCCAAGGCCTTTCTCAACTGTGACAAATTGTAATGCGAGTCTGCAGCGTGGAACCCTAGTCCAAAAGTGTGATCTCTCTTTCACATATACTTCATTCACGGGAGGAGTTTACCTCTGAAAGGTCTTTTTTCTTACCAATATCCTACAATATAATAGATTTCTGGTAGGGAAAAAGTTCTTTCAGAGGTAAACTCCTACCGTGAACGAACTTTACATATATCCTTGAATGCTAAGAAAGAGGTTTGCCTCCAGAAAATATATGATTGACCTTCAGGATATAAATATAAAGTCAACTTGTAACCAATGATTATATATGCCTACCTCCCTCCGCCCGAAAGCTTGCAAGTCCTAATGTTGTGAAAAACTGTAATAAGTTGAGAAAGAGAAGGGAGGAAAGGGGGCGGGGGGTCTATTAAGTGTTATTATAGGCTGGATTTCAAGACGTACCTGAAGAAAGATAATGTCATTTATTTTTCTTAAGGACAGTGATTATCTACTTACCGGTATGCAAATTATTCAAGATAACACTAGTCAACCAAACTTTTGTTCATACCTCTGAGGCTTAGTCATTGATTCTAAAGGAAATGTATGAGCTGATTCCAAAAAAGTCATTAAAGTTTCTCTGTCACGTCTACCGCTAGAGATATACTCAAATTTTATCTTTTTAATTTTCCCTTTTTATTACCATACAATTATACTTTCTTTATAAAATGTTCGTTATGAACTTTTTCTTGAAAAAATAACTATTAATTTATATAATTATTATATAAGGTAATTTGTACATTGTAAGTACTTAAAAATGTTTGTCATGTAATTTTTTGATAGTCAATTTTTCATTCCCTCCTAAGAAACCAACACTATCTCCCATCATAGAGGTATTCCAGCGACCTTGACAACGCCTTCCCGTCGTGGATATGTTCTGATGAATTATAAGGGAGAAAAAAAGACGTAGAAATTTAATTCTAATATACATTTGGCGTCCCTTTGCTCTATAGCATACATCCCCACTGTAAGAACCAATTTTTCCCAAATTCAGTGCTTTATTAAAAGTTTCCTATCTGAGCAAATTTTGGGGGGTACTTGTCCCCCTGTTCATCCCGCTAACGACGCCCGTGGGCTCTAGGCCCCTTAAACTTCTTCCCCTACGTTGTAAATCGCAAGCCACGACTGTGAAGATTGTTAGCATTCTAAATTTACTGGAAAGTTGTTATCTCGCTGTGCAGACCGATGCTAGAATGATCTTTTCTGTCCAATACTTTACTTGTAAGAGTGCGCTTGGGAGGCAAGTGTTTGCTAGCACAATTAACTGATCTGCGCAGTGTAGGATTAATATTGTTATAAATCTACCCCGTGGAGGCTCTGCCTCAAATATTTAAATTTACAATATTCTGCTTTATTTGTTTACTTATTGTTATTAATATTATTATCGCCGCGTCTTACTAACCGTTCGGGTTATACGCTTTAAGTACTAATTACGCTAATGGATTAGGAATTGGGAAGGTTGAATTATAGGAAAGTGAACCCGCATTTGCGTGGAGGGAGAGTGGAAAACCATTTAGGGGAAAACCACCTTCAGTTCACCCGACCGAGATTCGAACCTCGATCTCCCCGTCCTCAGCATTCGAGTTCAACACGACTAGCGCGTTAGCCAACCACGCCACCGAGTTGGGTCTTATTGTTATTATTATTATTATTATTATTATTATTAGCACCGGGTCTTACTACCCGTTCGGGCTATACGCACTTACGCTAATGTGTAATGGTAGGGTGATTGTGAGATGAAATGGAGGACCTACAGTTTAACGTGGAATCCGAACCACGGTGGAGGCCTGGCATTCCTCACATTCACAAGATGTCTTGTCAGAGGTGAAGGAAGGGTTTGGTAACTTATTGTTATTACTTTTGAATTCAATATTTATGCTTTAACTACTTTTTAGTTATTTTTTTATTATTGCTGTTTTATTAATTTTATTGTTATCATTATTATTTACTATTTTTTCTTCTAACCGTTCATCATTATGTATCAATATTTAGCTATGATTGTTTATCTTATCTTGTAAATATAAGTAGGGCCTAGCGTGCGTGTAAGGTAATTGTGTACTTAAGTGCTGGCCTGTCATAGGTTTCACGACTATTGAGCAGTACTATAATAAAAGGAAATTGAAATGATTGATTTGAACAATCTTAAAACAATATTTCTTCTGCTTTATTTTAATATTTCTTTGTTGGTTTATTTTTTCTTACAACATGTATAAAGTCATATATCACATATTATATGACTTTGTAAAAATCTCTATAAAGGATAGACTTTTGCATAAAACTAAACAGATTTATTAAGATAACAAATAATGTGATGAAGTAGGTCTTTGAAATAAACTGAGTTAATGAGATGCAATGTAAATAGTTTGGTGATAAATAATCGGGTTACAAATGTTTTCGTATTATTTATTCAATAATTTTCGTTAAAGCAGCAGATACAAAGAGCTCACTAGAAATGTGATATATTATAGTTAAAATGCTAACTATAAAACAAAAATGCTTGATTGAAAATTAGTTAGCACTTTTTGAGGTATTTACATTGTGTTTGAAACAATATAATATAATGTTGTTAAAATACATTTCAAAGACAGTGTTTGTTACAGTGTGTAAATAACAAGCCTTATTACCTATCAACAATACATATTGAAGTAGGCCTAACTGTGGTATATTTAGTTTTTGTCCTTGATTCTCGATCAGAAAATATCTCGATCCCGTTCCTTGGACCGTTTCTTCAAGATGACCAAACACACGATCAGAAGAACGAGCAGGATGGTCACAAGACCAATCAATGTATAAATAGCACTTCTGAAGGGTCGGCTGATATCTGACAACCAAAATACAATACATTTTGTCAGTTATTATTTGTAAGAATGGGGGATTATTTATACATAACATTTACTTTAGCCTAAACAATTAAGTAACCATAAATATATATAGTATGATACAAATCTTAAAATGAACAAAACATATCAATCAGGGTTGTTTAAGCTTATTCTTGAGAAAAAAGTTTATTTTTGATGAAATCATTACATTAATAACAATAATATAGCACGAGTGACTCGTCGTTTTAATCTATATTTATGCTATTGTATTAGTTTAAGTTAATTAAAAAGTATATGTATAGAGAGAGAGAGTCAGGGGCGCACACACACACACACACACACACACAGGGGAGGATCAAGAATTACATTTCTATCTCGGGATAAGAAAAGGACGAGAAAATAATCAAAACATAGAGACTGGAACAGAAAATTATAAAACTTACGCTTTAGAATAAATTTAGATTAAAATATATAGACTAATATAGTAAGACCTGTAAATGCTTANTGAACATGAAAGATAAATAAAATTATAATTCAAAGCAATGGCTTAGCAGTGTTAAATCCCCTTCATGTTATGAATATGTATAATATAATCTATTGAAATTATTATTTATCTTTAGGTTATACTGTATCATATTTATGTAGTCTCATAAAGAGTTTGGTAATTTGTTAAAAGTATGAATCGTATACGAGTAATGGTTTGGATTGAATGTTGACTTGTAACTTATTTACTTTGGAAACCCCCCGCCCAAGAAGAATTTCTTTGTGCCCCCCTGTACAGAGGAGCCCAAAAATGTATACACGTTTTTAGTTTTTAATCAATATACTACTTTTAGGGCAAGAGTGTAATTTAATGTCGTATAAATAGATGTCGCCGATGTCCTTAAGCGATAGGACAGTGAAGCATCATGGCTGAAGCAAGGGTGTCATTTGAACAACGGAAGACGGTGTTGAAGTGGTACTTTTAAGTTTGAAAACATTGGCGAGGTACAACAACAATGGCGGAACAGGGGCGCACAAAGAAATTATTCTTAGGGGAGGGGAGGGGGCATCGTAAATAAGTTACAGGTCAATAGCCAATCCAGTCTATTACTCGTATACGATTCATACTTTGAACAGGTTACTTAATGAGTCTATATATACACATTCTGTATTGAAATTTTGGGTTATTTTCAACCACTGATCTAAGGGGAGTTAACATTGATAAATCCTTGCTTTTTATTTAATGTTTTATCTATGGGCTACTTCATGTTCGCCAGGGGAGGGTCCGGACCCGCTGGACCCCCCTCGTGTGCGCCACTGTGGTGGAATGAGTTGGGAACACATCATGGTATTGTAACCCGCCACAATCATCTGGACAAAGCCATCAATTCACCGGGGCTTAATCTTAGAGTGTGGGTTTGTCATCCCGTTGTTTGATTGAACCGTTCTTCTTTGAAGACACAGTTACCGGTCCGCCGTACCTCGATATGCTTCAGACATCAGTTTGACCTACCATCCGAGAGCTGTCTGGGGATGAGAGCTATTACCTGCAACAAGATGGCGCCCCACCCGACTACCACCGAGNTTGTTTGATTGAACCGTTCTTCTTTGAAGACACAGTTACCGGTCCGCCGTACCTCGATATGCTTCAGACATCAGTTTGACCTACCATCCGAGAGCTGTCTGGGGATGAGAGCTATTACCTGCAACAAGATGGCGCCCGACCCGACTACCACCGAGATGTCAGGGGGTACCGGGATGAAACTTTACCCGGACGATGGATAGGTCAAAGAGATGCTGTCGAGTTCCCGGATCTAACACCTCTCAACTTCTACCTATGGGGGACCCTAAAGGATGATGTTTATCAGAAACAAACCGTTACACTTGACGCGATACGAGGAAACATCGACATGATATTATCATGTGCAGCCATTACTCTGGGCACATTACAGAACGTAGTTCGTGGAGCAGTTTGGCGGCATCGACAGTGGTTGGATGCTAATGGTGGCCACTTCGAATACCTACATTCAAGAATACCTCCCAGGTAAATTGTATTTTCGTATAAATAAAGTAGTTACGATTTTAGAATAATAATGTTAGTGTTAAAGCGTGTATACATTTTTTGGACCACTTTATATATATATATATATATATATATATATATATATATTAAATTAGTAATCCACAGTTTTTACTTGAATGTGTGACATTAAGAATGTAAGACACGGTGGGCATTGTGGAAGCTTTAAATCAAAGTTTTTGGCCACCCAATCGTGAAAAAGTATTTTTCTGTGGGTGTCACTCACAATTTTATGCAATTAGTACAATATTTAAAAGGGAATATGTTTATGTAAGTAATATTATTGCTGTGAAACAGGCTACATTTGATAAAATTAATAGCCATCTGAAAAATATTAGAGCTACAGTGGTCAAATATTTTCGTGATTGAAAAATTTGCCACTAGATATCATTTTATTTTCTTGAACCTCCTTTTTATGTGCTGAATGTTTACATTTTGTAACAATATACGTACAAGCAATAAAATATGCAGATGATCTAGCATTGTTGGCCAGAAATAAAGAAGAATTGCAGGAAATAATAGACCGGCTGGTGGAGATAGGGAGAAGATATGGCATGGAGATCAACATTGAGAAGTCAAAAGTGATGGGGATTTAAACAAATCAAGAGACGCTGAAAATAAAAAATTAGAAATCAGGTATTGGAAAACATAGAGTAGTTCAAGTACTTGGGAAGTCTGCTGATAAAGGATACCTAGTGCACCAAGGAATTTAGGCCGAGGATCACCAGAGCCAAGGAAGCTTTCAACCAGGAGAGGTTACTGTTGACCAGCAAGATGAGTTTGGAACTGAGGAAGAAAATGATGAAATGATATATAAGGAGCATCGCGCTGTATGGAGCAAAAACTTGGACTCTTAGAAAGATGGAAAAGAAACTGGCTACTTGGAGTGTTTTGAAATGTGGTGCTGGATAATACTTGAGAAGAATAGGTTGATAGACAGGGTGACAAATGAAGAAGTCCTAAGAATAGTGGGTGATAAGAGAACCATTTTGGATGTGATTCTTCGGCGCAAAGCAAACTGGATCGGACACGTCCTTAGTAGGAACTCTCTTCTTCACAAAGTCATAGAAGGGAAGGATGAAGGTAACAGGAACTAGGAAGAAGGATGATTCAAATATTGGATAACTTGAAGGAAAGAAGAACATTCTGGGAGCTGAAGGAGAAGACAGAGGACAGGGTGCATTGGTGGTCTTAAGTTCACGGACAAACGCAACGAACCTGTCATAAAATAGAACAACTAATAGTACGAGTAATACATACCAAGCTTGTAAAAGTATAAAGATTATATCTTTAATTTAAAATGTTCGAATTGTGTAACCATATTTAGGCTGGGATTGTGTCGAGCGTGTTACAATACTATAAATATTTATATTGTTAGCTAATAAAAGGAAGGCCTGTATACTATATTGAAGAAGTGTAATTTGTAAATTAAATTAGAAATTATCACTGCATCTTACTACCCGTCCGGATTATACGCTCATGTACTAATTACGCTAATGGTTTTAGTAGCTAGTAAGGTTATATTTCTGAGAAATGTACCTGCATTTGCGTGTAGGGAGAGTGNACTAAAAAACATTTTGGAAAAAATCTCAGTACACCTGACCAAGATTTGGACCTCAATTTCGCCATCACCGGCAGTCCAGTCTACTACGAGAGTAGCGCGTTAGATCACGTGGACACCAAACCGGGCTATAATTTGTGGGAATCAGGAAGAGACGGGGTAATTCAATGTGAACATTTTGAAAAAACTTATCTTTTTATGGTCACCTCTTACCCCTCAGTCCTCACAAGATTATGCATATTACTAGTACACTGTACAAGCCTTAATAACAATATATAAAAAAATATGATAAAATAATAATATAAAAATATATGAAATTCAGAATGTCCATTTATTTTTTAATAATCGTCACTAAGACCTGGACAGGGTGGAGGTCACATTCTTCAAATACAGGACTTAATTGAAAATTTGGGGAAATTGTTAATCCTAAGTTGATTTTACTCTTCAAGTTTATTATCTTAATTACACACTTACTTACTCTATGGCATTAGGAACTCGAAAGTTCTTTGCCTATCTTGAGCTAGCTCTATCCAGTCCACCGCACAATACCTTAAATATTTCAGGTTCATTCTAATTTTATCTCCTCATCTGAGTCTAGGTCTTTCCAATGGTCTCTTCCCATTGGGTTTTCCAGCCAGTACCACGAACAAGGTTCAAGAATCTCCCATTGTCGCTGCATGTCATGCTCACAGTAATCATGGAAACTTTATCATTCAAACAATGCCTTGTAATGAGTACAGACTATGTAACTCACCATTATGTAACCTCCTTCATTCCCGACTATCATTGACCCGGTTTGGGCAATACATATTATTATATTTATCAAGCTCACCATTTATCACAGTTTTATTTGAGACTAACTATCGCGTAAAAGTCTCTCATCAAACATTCATGTAATTATTTTACTTAAAGATTTGCAAATTCAATTTGAATACATTTTTAGTCATGCTCATTTAACATTCTATCTAATTATAAGACTATTATCGTATGTTTAGTAAATAAAAATTAAATTAAAACTTTTACAAGTGTTCAGGGAAAGTAAAAACAAGACACATGATTAAAATGACAAGAATATGAGGATAATTAATTTGTAAAATACTAATTAAAATTGTTACGTGATTATAAAAAAATAATTCTTTTGTTACCAGTGACGGTTTGTTTAAACTTTGCACACAATGACGAGCTAAAATTAACATATTTAATTAATTTTATCAACTTTTCACAGTGTTTTATGTATTGGAAACCCATTCTTACACATACAATTAAGTCTAAATGGTTATATTATGAAAATAACGAGCTAACAACTTTGTTTGACAAGAGTAGTGATAATTCACACATAATTATACTAATATTTAATCTATAATACTAATTCACTAATATTAAATTTAATAATTATCTAATATCGGTATATGTATTACATTATTTAGGGATAGGGAAGACAGAATGGGTTGATTTTCTTGTAATTTAATACCAAATGGCAACACTGCAGGTGATTCTCACCACATTGACTACTGACCGAGTTAGTAGATTAGTGAGTCATGTTAGCTCAAAGCTTATCTTTTTCAAATTCAACCAAAACTGAAAAAATCTTCTTTAGAAAAACATAATTGTTTGCACATGATTTATCGTTTTAGTGTGTGGGACTACCTACAATGGTGAGTTTGAATTTTGTCTCAAAATGTTAAAAATAACCATCCAATTGGTTGAGCTCATCGGCCGCCTCCAGTTTTGTGTCTACATTATTCCAACAATAAAAGCGTCACAGTTATTTTATAAATTGTGTTTACATAAATTTTCAACGTCTCTTTTACATAGCCTTGACTATAAAATAAACATAGATTTAAAGTATTCAAAACAACGTGGATTTGAGGATGATTTGAGGAAGTACATTACCATAGAAACAAATCCCATGAAAAAAAAAGGTTACGGAATTCCACACGGACTTTCTCACTCCATTGTTTAAAAATGGAGATATTCACTCAAAGCTCATAATATATGTAATATATGTAAAACTAAATAATATACACTAGCAAACCTGAGAAAAAATTGCGTTATGCTTACATTAAATATTTTTTGACCCCCAGATTAAAATTTTATGATTTTCTTTTTAAAGAATTAAAGTCTTCACTAGTGTATTTGGACAAAAATAAAAAAGATCGATATTGGGTCCACAAGGGTCATCAATACTTCGTATTCAAATTTTGAACTCCGGTTAAAATTTTCGACATTTTATTAAGGGTTACACAACTAATGATTATCGAATTTTTGTTAAATTCCTCATTTATAAATTTAGACAAACGCAAAAGGTAAATATAGACTATTGAGTCTAAAATGATAGAGATAGATCATTTGTGTAGAAACATTTCCTCTAAGAGGTTAAAGAAAACAGCACCTAAACATTTTAGAAGACTAACTTATACTTACTCTATGGAATTAGATAATGATTGCGTTTAAAACTTTAGTATCTCTGTACAACTAAAACTCACAAAATTGTATTAATATATTTGCCAATATCTCAGAAATTATTGGTTTTATAAAGATATATTAAAAAAAGTTTTATTTTTAATAGTCCAACAATTTTGCGACAAGTGATTTAGTATATAAAATAGTTGCAGAGATAAGGAAATTTCCGCTTCTGTAAAGTACCCTAAATGTCATTTTCACAGGAAAATGAAAATAGCCATTTTGTTTATAATATTAATTAACTCTTAGATAAGAATTTTAATCAAAATCGTTGGAGCCGATTTTGAGAAAATGAATTTTTTTCTCTTTTTGCCCTTAGTTAAACTACTCTTAGTTTTAGGGTTAAACAGACACACAAAGAAGTGGCATTGAAAAAAAACACTTTTTAGGGTCCGGGGGGCTATGAAACGTCGACATCCACCAAAATAATTGGGTTAAATTACTTTGTACGGTCGCAATACTTGACCTTTAGTGTTCGAAAAGTTTGAACTATATGTATATATATGTATATATATATATATATATATACATATATATACACATACATATATATGCGTTAGCTTGAAAACTATTGATTTTATAAAAATATGTTTCAAAACAAATATTCGTACTATAAATAAACCTACATTTAATGATAAGTAATTTAATATCTCAAGTAGTTTTGGAGATGTGATAAAAGATTAAATTTACGAATCAGATCGGAACCCTTAAAGTCATTTTGACGAAAAAATGAGGGTAGCCATTTTGTTTATAATATCAATCAATACTTAGATATAAAATTTAATCAAAATCATTTGAGCTGATTTTGAGAAAATCGATTTTTTCTCTTTTTGGCCCTTCAGTAAACTACCCTTAATTTTAGGGTTAGATATCCAATTCCAAAAACCCCTCAGGGTAACACTATGTAAACCCTAGAATAGAATAGTATGTATAATGTCCTGCATAATTAAGGCGACCCTTTTGGAGGACTGTGTTTTTTGGATCTCCTGTAAGTAGACCAAATAGGAACTGTTTGATATATCAGGCATTGTGAATGAATATTTATCAACGTCTGAAGGATGATATGGCCATGGTGTTGATGTCAAGTTGGTTTTAATAACACTGGTTAGCAGCCATTTTGCATCTGGTATGTGATACCTCAATTAATATGTTTTGTTGTTGTTGTAGAATCCGAATCTGCCTTCGGAAATGCTCTGTCACGTAAGGTTTTAAGATATTTGAGATTTTTACTTTTTTTTATTTTCTTTATTTAGATTTTTGTGCTGTTTGTATTATATTTTTTCCCCATGAATTATCTCTAACTATGCTGTTTGCACTATGTATTTGGATGCAATATATTATGGAAGAAGTTCTAAAAATAGTCACCAGATGGCAGGACAATTTAGTTGAGGGGGAATGGTACTACCATTGGCTGTTAGAAGTGACTCAGATTGCCACGTTAGCCCTGTTGTTTAGTGCGTGTTGAAACTTGGATGGTGTTAGTCACTTTGTATATTTCTTTTTATTGATACCTTAGTTTGTGTTATTGTGTGTTTTTGCTTTTCCTGTGTGAACTAGTGATGTATCAGTTATTGCTACAAGGTATCCTAAAATTGGGTTAGTCAATCAAAACATCACTTACCCAATCTCACCAACCGGACCAGCGCGCGGAAAAGAACTACACGTCCACACACAATAACAACATGGAAACATTTGAGAAAGCCAAGTCTAGTGCTGCATCTTGCCACTAGACACCACCACCCGTCTCAATAACAACATGGACATGTAGAAAAGGATAGAAACTCCGAGGCCTTGCCAGAAGACTACCGAAGTTTCTAGAGTTTCTATTACTGCGCACTTCCCCCTCTCCGTGTGTTTGAACTCAGTGATCCCCACCCTTGTGTAATCCCGTCTCGAGTGTTCGATGAGTTTTGCACCATATAAAAGACCATCCATCAAGAAAGAGACCACTCTTGGATTAGGCTCGGACACTAAGACGAAGCTTAGGCTTCGAGGACATACCTATACAATGTAAGGAGAAATTCTATTTCGGCACAAATATATAAATATTGTAATCTTTCTAAATTCCCCTTTGATCTTTTTGCGTGTATATATTGTTTTTGAGATCTTATATGAATTTTCGTTCGTTTTACTGAACATTGAGTTTAACTTCACTTATGTTACGTATGGATTATAGGGAAATATGACTTTACTTAAAATAAAAAATTAATGTGGGGAAGTTTATTCTAATGTTAGTTTTGAGTTTTTTCGACTGTTAGTTTTGAATTTTTTTTAATGTTAGTTAAATTGTGCGTATCAACTTTAATTTAATTATTTAAATTAAGAATTTTGTTTCAACGCTTGTTGACTTAGTATCAATATGGGGAAGTTATTTTATAATATTAGGTCCTAACTATTCAGTGTTAGCATGCCTGACGTAGATAACTATTCTTATCTATTTAACTTTATGATCTGTCTTAGGAGTTATTTTTCATAGTTATAGAGTGTTAATAATATTTAGGCCAGAAAATTATAATAGTAAAGTTAGGAATTACCTGTAACTTTAATGAATGGATATCTAAGTTTATTTATCAGGATTTTGAAGTTAGTATAACATCTACTTTTGGAGGATTCCGTAATAAGTTCTTGTTGTTTATTTGTGGAGACGTCATGCGTAGGCTAGTCATTGATGGGGTAACCATGGAACTTAATGCTGTTAGCTAAAATTTTGACTAGCACTAAAATAGGTCATAGTGGAGAAATCTCATTTAAGATTATATGTTGTCATACGCC
>CABEEJ010010166.1:0-15257 GCA_901482245.1 Timema douglasi
AGATGGGAGGGGCTTAGGAGGAGGGGGAAAACCAACAGCCAATCAGAGAGCAGGAGGAGTGGTCACGTGACCAAATCCAACCACTAACAGCTCTGTACTATAAAACCCCCCTAACTACTGTATTAAAATATACCGCCCTGAAATATAGATGGAGAAACAATTTATGCTCTAAAAATAGTATGTGTGAAATCATAGTGCTGAGGGAAAATACTTTATTTCAGGTTGATACACAATGCTCCCATTCATACGGCACATAATCTCCCATGCCCGTAGTTTCATAAACGTAAACATATAATTATGAAGCCTCCCGTTTTCTCTATAGAACATAGACTACTAAAATTCAATTCAAGTGTTCCAACAAATTTAATACCTCTAGGCCAGAGTATTACTTTTAATTTTAAATATATGTACTGTACATCTATTGACCTTATACTATAAACGTGAATATTCTGAACCAGAACATGACACACCCAAAAATATTCATATAAAAGCTACAAACGGAGTTCTCCAGCTGTGAATGTATCGCTATGTAGGGGGGGAAACATAATTTCACCACAATTGTCATATTGTTTCAATAGATGGGCTTGATAGTTATTGTTACAAAACATAACTTCTTATATGTCTATGCCTCTAAAAATGTTTGTCTATGCTTTTTTTAAATTGTATGTTCTTTGTCTTCTTTATTTTGTTAATTGCCAGCATTTTTGTGGCTCCACTAAAAATGAAAACTTAAATAGAGTCTATGCACAACGCTTCTTTATCTTTACTTAAATATTACGTCGAATTTATTTACGTCGGGTAGACGATAAGTGACATTATGGCAACCGTGACAGGACGTATAGAAGGAGATAAAGAGTTACTGTTGTTTAAAAGGGAAAGGGCTGCCATTAGAGCTACTTTTACGAAGATTGTGAAGACTACAACAGATCTGTTTTCAGTTGATAGTGAGAAGGACTTAGTGGCCATTGAAACAAATCACCAGCTGTCGCAAGGAAATTCAAGTGAGCTTGCAAACCTAAATGTGCAAATATTGAATAGCCTGCTTAAAAGTGATGCATCGGAAAATGAATTGAGTGCTGAAATAACCAGTGCGGATGAATACAAAGCTAATTGGGCAGCTATGTATATTCATTTTGGCAGATTTAAGGTGGTACATGATACTGATGCAGAGTCCGCAGCCAGTATTCAACCCTATTATAGAGTTAGACATTGTTCAAAAAGTAAGTGCAAACTCCCCAAAATCGAATTTAATAAATATGGGGGTGACATAACGGCACATAATAGCTACCATTCAGAATGGATACAATTCAGGATTCGGTGGGTATTATGATAATGGATACAAATCAGACTTTTTATTTGTGGTGCTTGTTTAAGAAATGTCTGAATGGCTACCATTCAGAATGTATACATTTCAGTCGGCTCCCTTCTGGTACATACATGTAGACACACTCCTTCAAAACATTATTGAGAAAATATGTTGATTTAACATCCACTTGTTGGCTCTGTAGACTTTCTTAGGACCACTGTTTCGATGTCAGGTTTTGTCAAGGTTAAATTGTAACCTCAGATTAAGATGTTTATTACCTGTTTCAATGTTAAGTCATCACTTAACCTGAGTTTAAACTTCAGGTTTAACTAACTCGAAGAAAGTATAGGGGTTAGTGAGTAAACCTCAAGTTAACTACCATAGAGAACAACATGGCCACCACTCTGTCAGCGGACTGTTCCAAACATTACAATGGGTGTTGTTGGACTTAGTTAAGATAAAGTGTAATGATGCTATTTGATTCAGATTCAGATATTTATAGGCTGGAGTGTTTTAACAAGAGTAAAAATCCTATATTTTAAACAAGAAATAGTTATTATTTGGAAGAATTTGTTGAACTAGATTTTTTTAAGTTATTAGACTAAAGAAAACTATTGCAACTGATTTGTTAGAGGTTATTATGTTGAAGATAATTTTGAATGATAACAAATGAAAGCCTAGCTATTGGAGTTATAAAACGAATAAATGAAAAATATATAGACTTATAGTGATCGTTAGTATTAAACCAAATATTAATGCAATATTCTTTGATAATTAAATAGTTTGGCCAAAGGAATATAAGTAGGCCTATCCTATATTTTGGTATCCAGTCATAGCAATTCAAAAGTGGGCCCTTGCAATGCATTATTTATTTAAATATTGCCTATTTATGTGGGAAAACAACTTTTACTTGCATTTTTAATTCCCTTTTTGAGAACTTCATAAAGGTCTAGGCACATTTGTATTAAGTCCCTTGCCGTATAATTATTAAAGTTTCACTTGAATCATGAACCTATACGTTTAGAAGTAAATAATACAGAACTCCTCACAGACTTTCTCGCTCTATTGTTTGAAAATTGAGATATATACTCAAAGCTCGTAATATATGTGAAACGAAATAATATAGTACACTAGCAAACCCAAGCATAAATTGCACTATACTTATGTAAAACTTTTTTTTTTAGTCCCTGTTTTGAGTTTTATGATTTTGTTTTTAAATAATTAAAGTCCTCATTTGTATGTATGGACCGATAAAAAAAATCAATGTTATATAATACCTCGTATTAAAATTTCAACTTCCGTTTAAAATTTTCAACATTTTATCAGGTGTTGCGAATCTTCATGCCATCGCATTGATTTTAAATTCATCAATTATAAATTTTGACCAATAAAAAATGTAAATGTTGACTATTGAGTTTAAAATGGATATATATCATTGTTGTACAAAAATTTCTCCTAAGAGGTTTAAGGAAAAACAACATAAACTTTTAGAGACTCACTTATATTTAATTACTCTATGGCATTGGAAAGTTATTGCGTTAAAACTTAAGTAGTATTTCTGTACAACTAAAGCTTACAAAACTGTATACATATATTCGCCAATATCTCAGAAACTTATGGATTTATAAAATGATATTTCATATAAAAGTTTTTTTATTTTTAATAGTACTACAATTTGGCAATGGTAAGTTATTTAGTATCTCAAATAGTTGCGGAGATACGGAAGATTCTGCTTCTGTAAAGTACCCTAAAATTCATTTTCATGTTAAAATGAAAATAGCCAGCTTATTTAAAATCTTAATCAACACTTAGATACGAATTTTAATCAAAATCATTATAGTCGATTTTGAGAAAATCGATTTTTTCTCTTTTCGCCCTTTCTTAAACTACCTACTCTTAATTTTAAGTTTAAACAGACACACAGACAGACGTAATTGCAAAGATCACTTTTTAGGATTTGGGGGATCTTGAGACGTCGACATCCATCAACATTTCAGGTTAGATTTTCTTTTGAAGTTGCGGTTGTGTTAGAAAAGTATATATATAAATATATATATTTACGTATAACTTGAAAGTTATTGGTTTTATAAAAATATGCTTCTTTTAAATATTTGTATTATATTGTATTATTTGTGACAATAAGTAATTTCATATCTCAAATAGTTTAGGAGATGTAATAAAAAAAATTATAATTTATGCATCATACCGGAAGCCCTTAAAGTCATTTTACCGAAATATTGAGAGTAGCCAATTTATTTAGAATATTTAGAAATATTTAGAAATGAAATTTAATCAAAATCGTTGAAGCCGATTTTGAGAAAAACTATTTTTTTTCTCTTTTTGCCCTCCAGTAAATTACCCTTAATTTTAGGGTTAGATAGCCAATTCCAAAAAACCTTCTGGGCAACCCTATGAAAACCCTAAATACCAAGTCTTAGCCTGATCGGTAAAATAGTTTAGGCTCTAGTTTGTGGTACAGACAGGCGGAAATTCAAAAAACATTTTTTCGGATTCGGTGTTTCATGAAACGTCAACATTCATCAAAATCTCGAGTTCAATTTTTTTTGACGATCACAATACTTTCTCTAACTGTAAAATACCGAGAAAGTAAAATGTGGCTTATATGTATTGGCTTTTGCAGACCCTCCTCACCCCCACTTTAAACACATTGGTTTATTATTAAGCAGAATAAAATAAATAATTAAATGTATTAAGTAGATTTTAAAATAATGTAATAGTTTTTGGAAATAATATTAGTATATAAAAATAATCTATTAGTAAAATGTGTTTGAAACATACAAAAGACTTGAAAATGTATTTAAAATTAAATTAGATAATGATCTATGGCATACGCGTTTGAAATCTCAGACAAAATATCGTTAATGTTGAAAATTTCATAACGTTTGATGCGTCAACTTTTGAGGAAATAGTCATACCAACATCACTATGAAAACATCTTCAAAATGCATTTTTTTAAACTCGAATTAAATAATATATATTAAAATGTTTTTTTATCTTACCTACATTAATGAAAAATTGAATATAATGCAATAAATAAATTACTCAATAATATTACTTTTGTTTTGTGTTCCCTCCTTTCATGGTTGTACTACATTATTATGTTTTGTTTGAGCTTAAAATCTTATTGGCTGTGTACTTGGTATGATTATTTTCATTTTCTGCTTTCGCTTACTCGATTAATCTTATATAGGGTATGCGCTAACCCAAATTTGATTCATTGAAGCTTGGACACGTTTATTAATATCAATAGATTTAAGTGAGTGATTTTTATTCTGAATGTTGTAGGTTATCAATAAGTAGCTAGGGGGATACCTCGCAACACTACGGCACACCGCGAGATAGTATTGTGATATTTAGCGTTATTCCCCCCCTCCTGCCCACTCCTCCTTCCCATATCCTCCCCTCTTCCCCCCTACACCCTCCCGCCAACCCAATCCAGGACATGTTGGTTCGTGATGATTAATTATTAACGATTGTTAATTAATTATTGTTAATTAATTAATTGGTAGGATAGAGTTGTTGGAGTTTATATTCATTGATTAGGGCTTTGTAGTTTATTAGAACCTCGTTCTATGGCTGTCGGGGGTAGAATGAACATTGGTTCCTCTGTCACAAGGCTCTGTCGGACTGTCCAGCATGAACCTCGCGCTATGGCTGTCGGGGGTAGAGTGTAATAAATGGTTCCCCTGCCTTTCACTTCCCCCCTACTTAGAGGTATGTGTCGCAACCCTGGCGCTAGTCTGGTGGGTGGAAGAGTCAGGACAAGAATAGATCGTGACCTCAGCAACCTGGGGTTTCCCTGGTGCCAGTATGTCAGCCCTACAAAACAAGAATAGATATTGAGGTCATTGACCTGGGCAGCGGGTTTTCTCTGGCGTCGGGTTGGCGGCTCACGAGACAAAAATAGATCGTGAACTAGGTTAGTGTGTCGCAACACCCTAGGGTTTTCCCTGGTGCCAGTATGTCGGCCCTACAAGACGAGTTGAGACAAGAATAGATATTAAGGTCATTGACCCGGGCAACGGGTCTTCCCCCTGGCGCCAGGTTGGCGGGCAGACAAGACAAGTTGGGACTCGTAAGGGACAAACAGTAAATAAAACACAGATATTACAAATATATATTTATTAAACATCACAATTATACATTTTTACAGGAATGTCTCATATATTCGTTCATACGTTTTTCAACAGTGTATTTTAGATGCGTTAGTAAAATTGTTTTTAGTTCACAATCCAGCATGTAATAGTCCAAACCGACGACTTGGCGTGTATAGTAGGTAGCGCTGATAAGATCCAGGTTTTTGATGTGTGTTTCCACCGTAAGCTGTTCTAGGTCGATGACATCCGCCGTTTCTGTTAGCGTGTCGAATACATCCACGACGACCGTGTCGATCAAATCGTTTCAATATTGGGTGACGAGTGTCGACCACATGTTCCGTCGGTCGACGGCGATGTCGATGAGGTCCCACACCTCACAAAGACGTGCCCAGCTAGGTGCTAGATAGGCGATCCGTTTGAGTCCGGCGTCTTGTTTCTCATAGATGACGACCATACGGTCACCGCACATGCGTCTCAGAGAAATTTCGTGATTAGTCAGACTAATCTTCTGAGGAGGTTGCGTGTTGGTTAAAAACTTTGATATGACAGACTTTTAGCTGCCCAGTTCTTGCCACTCTGTACGGTTAAACACCGCACAGATCCCTCCGCATTTTTCTAGCTGGACATAGGGCGTAAAGTTGTTCTTGACGCTCATGCCAACGATGACTCACTTGGCGTCGACTCCATCCAGCGGGAACAATGTGTTGAAAATACTGGTGATGGCGAGTGGCTTCACGGGCTTTGCTTTGCTACCGCAAACGTCTTGACCTTCCATGCTGTTTAGCGGTTATGGCAAGCACACCGTCGGGACACCCCCTTTTATAGGCGCACGCCGTTTGGACACGGCCTCTTGAAGGGTGGAACGCCCCTGCAATCTTGTAAAACTTATTGTAATATCTCACCACTTTAGCGTCGTTGGCTGTATGATTGGTAGGCGAGAAAAGGTTTTGGAAAGTTTTCATCGAGATGTTCTGGACGCGTTAGAGAAGGTACATGAGACAGTAATGGCCGCAACCATCTGAGGCGATGGTTTGAAGTTGTAGCGTGCTATGGGACGTGCGAAAGGTGTTTTTCCATATAAATATCAGCTGTGACTTTATACGGGGCGAAAAACCATAACTGTCAAAGTATTCTCCCACGCCGTTCTTGTCGATAAAGATGGCGACCCAATGCGTCCCAGGCTTGGTGTGTGGATCGGTGTTGATGACTAGAGCGGCAGGTCAAGCTATTATAGTGGGTAGTTGATCAGCAGGGAAAACACCCGACCGTACAGAACGGAACCACGGGCTTGTTTTCAGCGCACGTCTTATGGTGTGCGTGTCCATCTTCAATCATCCAATCTCGAAGTTCCCAGACGATAGAGGCCGAACAGAAATTCCATACAGAACTATGCACCATGCACATGGTGCGGCCCAATTTAAATATTTTTAGTGACTGACGAACAACCTCTGTCGTACAGATCTACGATGGGTTAAGACGTGTATTTGACTAGAAACTTTTTCTTTTCCACCTCCTTGACGTAGACGGATTCTGCACACGTTGTGGCACGGGAGATGAGGGATTCGAGCAGGCTGTAATCCACATCACCGCTATCCCAGGTGATACCGTGCAGATTTTTGCCTATATAGTCGGCTTTCTTTCTGGCATCGGTGGAATGTTCCTCGATAGAGTATGGGGGTTTTAACACCCAATGTTGAAGTAATGTACCACATACATATATAACACTCAGTTCCTTGACGATAAACTCTTTGTTGTCGTCGATGAAGCTCTGGAAATTCACAATGACGTCCATGGCTTAAATGAGAGGGGTAAGGGGCGGGAAGCCGTTTATATTAACTTCCATAATCGGTCACGACGTTTCTGCCCTTGTCAATGGTGATGAAGTTGGCAAACTCCCCGTACACGATACAATTGACGGTTTCGGTGAGAGCCCGGGTGAAGCTCCTTCCATGCTCAGAGAGCCGTGCCTCGTCAAATTCCAATGCGATGTCATGTGGGCGGACAGATTAGGTGTGAGATCGAAAGCCATGAGAGGATATTTCTTGGGGAAGGCTTCTCGTGTGATGTCGCTACCCTCGTTCATGAAATGGATACCCATTCCAGAACACGGCGTGTGGCAGGACATGACATAGTGTCCGTTTGAAAAATCGTAACTGGCAGGAGTCCAGGAATTAAACTTGGCGGGGTAACCTTTCCATTGCACGTACACTTTCTTTCTGGTGCCTTTACCCTTGACACCTAGTATTTTATCAACTTTAAAAGTTTCGGGAAGACGTACGTGTTTCGATTCAGGTTCGTAAAACGTCCCCTCTACCTCTTCGCCGTCAAGATCGGTGAGTCTGTAGACGACAGGTTGTCGCAACACGACACTGTTGACTTTGAAAATCTCTTCGCTCCAGTTGCTTTCGTAGCCCATTTTAAACAGCATTTTGGATTTGCTAATACGCACCATGTCACCGACTTTTATTTTCGGCTTCGGGTTTGGACGCCTTTTGCCGTATCTCTGACTTGAAGCACATTAGTTTCTGAAACGTCGGCGGGCGCCATCTCGATACTGGAATGTTTGGCGCTGTTATAAGCATCGACTAGATCTTGGAGGACGTACACATACCTATACGTGTTATTTTTGGTAAAGTAGCGCCACATGCGTCCTTTCAGAGCTCTATTGAATCGTTCCACGATGCTTGCTTTCTCGTCCGAATTATGAGTGGTGTAGTAATGCACGCCTTCTTGCTTGAGAAATTTCCGGACTAGAAGTGCCGTAAACTCTGTCCCCTTGTCCGTCTGTATACTTAGAGGTTTACGGCCGCTTTGCTTGAAAATGTCACGAAAGGGTTCTCTCACGACGCTCCCCGTCTTGGATGGAAGCGTCCTCACCCAGGCCATCTTGCTAAACAATTCGATGACGGTGAGCAAGTACACTGCACCGTCGTTGTATTTTCTGAGACTTCGCATATCGTTGAGATCGGCTTTCCAGAGATCGTCAATGTTTGACACCACGTACTTGTTGCGTGGAAACTTTTTTTACCGCAGGTTTGTGTAGGGTATAAGCGTCCTGCGCATGAAGGCATTCTCGTACTTTTTCGGGATCTTTCTTGGACGCCTTTATGAGCGACGCTGCCCCTGCAAACCCCACAGGATAAGAAGGGTCGTATTAGATGTTGGCTAGACGGTCCATTAAGCTCTGAACGGCAACTACATGTTTTCATATACCCTCTTCTGTTTCTTCTACTTAGGGCGTTGCGATGGTGTAAGTGGTTGTGGTACGGGCGTCAGATCTCTAATGGGCGCCAAACATTTCTGATTTACAATCAATTCTTTCAGAACGTTTATTTTTTGCAGCAACGTGTGAAACTCTCGCCACCCTGACGGTTCACTGTGCTTTCTTGCTATGACCAGACCATTGACTAAATCCACATTATTGGATCCACGGAGAGGCGTATCTTGAATACTCACTTCTCCGTTTGAGTCCCAAGAGATGCTGCCTCGGAAAATGATATGTTCTAGTAAACGTTCAGCTTTTTTACGTGCCTGTGCTGGTACAGTATTAAGTACAGCTGGGATGGGAAGTACAGGCACTTCAGGGGTGGCGGTGGTGATGGTGGTATTTTATGTTGGTGGAGGGTGTTGCCTAAAGTGAATATAGAGCTGTAGCACTTGTTGGTATAAAGTCCATTTAGACTTGTCGTCAAGTTTTGAAGCGAGGATTTTTTCCATTTCCTTGTCCAACTCTGAGACCACTAGATTTGTTGCCGATGCCACTTGTTGGTGGTGTTGCTCGTAACGGTGTAATGTTTCCGGGGACACCAATATCATCTTTTCCGTGTGTTTAATTATTTACTTGTTGAATAAGGAACCGAGGACCCCACTGATTAAAGGGGCTAAACGTAAGGGCAAGAACGCTTCTCCTTTCTGAACGAGTAGTCGTTTCTTCTTCTTCTTCTTCTTCTTCCAGCACTCTCCTCGTTTGACCAGCTTGCGCAACACCTGCTTGTGAGCACGTAACTTTGTCTTCTGCGCATTTTTACAACGGCACCCACCCTTTTAAAGTGTTGTAGGCACACTCGCAAACAGAGTCAACCAGTTTCTTGTCAGCCGTTTTCATCAAGGTGACACGTTGTTGAGGGTTCATGTGATACATCGCATGAAGCAGAGGGGCCTGCTTAAGCACTTTGGGACTCATGGTTATGAAATGGTCTGTAAGCGGGAAGTGTCGGTGTTTTTATAGCTTTTGCGTTGTAGGGACACGCAGCACCCGACATTTGTGTAGGATCTATATGTGAACCAGTCTGGTGTACCTTGTTTGAAATCTAAGAATATATAGCCGTGAGGAGTACTTGTGGCATCAGTGTAAGCCTCTTGCAAAACACAGGGATTTTCAGGACAGAATTGACGTGCAAAGTGTTTAATCTGAGGTTTATCTCGGGGATTTTTTAAAAAGCACGATATAATGTGCGTTTAAGGAAATGTCTCTTTGGCCCTTGCCCTGGTGGAATATATTTTGTGTAAGGTACATGACGCTAATATTTTGATGGTGGCATCCTTTGGTAAAAAGATTGACGACCACTTCGTTGGCTTCACGCATCAAATCGTCCAGGATAATCAGCTGTGGAGAGTCATTACAGATGTCATACATTTCCGGCAAACCCTTACAGAATATGACGCGGGGACTTGCCCCATCTTGTTCGAATACCGGTTGCCATAAAGCATAATACCATGTGATTTTATCAAATTCAACGTCACACATTTTGTCCAAGTGACGGATAAAGTCTGCTACAAAATGTGGCTTTCCACAATCGGAAGGGCCACTTATGATTGGTGAAAATGGATGTTTCAACTTGTCTATAATGTTTGAGACTGAGCTTATCATCTATATGAGCTTGTATTTATAGGATAGGAGGGAGGTGCGGCTGTAGACGTTAAAACACAAACATAACACTTTCCTACAATATTTATTTAGTCAAGAAAAAGTATACACACAGTGAAAAGTATACGGTGAATATTTACAATATATATTTATTAGAACAAACATAACATTTTTTTTACGGATATTTATTTACACACAGTGAAAATTATGCTGTGAATATTTACAATATATATTTATTAGCACAAACATAACAGTTTTTTTACAATATTTATTTACACACAGTGAAAAGTATACTGTGAATATTTACAATATATATATTTATATATAGGGGGAATAGTGACCTCGGTACTAAATATGATTTATATATATATGTGTGTGTGTGTGTGTGTGTGTAAACAGTTTATTATATATTTGAATAGATTTAAAATAAATATATATACATTCAGTTTATTGTATTTGAATAGATTTAAAATACATATATATATATATATATACACACCAAGAGCTTATTATATTTGACTAGATTTAAAATAAATATACATACAAACAGTTTATTATAATTAAAATATATATACAAACAACTAATTGACTAGAAAAAAAATCAGGTAGGCGGAGGATTGTACTGGCAAATAAAAAAATATATAAAAGTAACCCGGGTACATAAAAAAATGCTTGTTTTCATGCAGAAAAAAATATGAAAGAAAATCTCAAATCTTTGAAAAATGGTATGTCAGTGCAACTGTCTAGAGTGAAAGAAAAAAAGATGATTATTCAGCCCGTCTAAATGATCACCTTTTATTCGTGGCGAGTGCGTTTACAAGGACTCTGATACCCAAACGGCAACGTATTAAAATCATCGGTTATTCGACGTTTGTTGTATACGGGCCGGTAGACTTTAGTCTGTGAAACGGTACATACAGTCGCAAGACCTTTTATTACAATTTTGTGCGGTATTTGTATGTATCTTTCCGCAGCCTGTTGAGTTACCATCGCTTTCAAAACATCAAAATTAACATCGTTCCGGTTGCCATAGTTTATGGTGATCCCTCGAATCTTGCACACCGTTTTTATTTTGGCAGGATCGCCACCAACACAAACTCGGTACGCGTAATTCTTGGGACAACCAGATACAAAGGAGCTAATGTAGCTTCCCGGACCGTAATCCTGAAGTTCATCAGTGAGGTCACCTAAAAAGTCTCCGGTTGGTGGACTTCAATCGCCGGGGCGTTCAGTAAATAGAACGCTATCTGTATCATGATAAAAAACGTGGTCCCCGAATTGTTCAAGGATGCTGTATAAGTGCAGCCTAGCCATAGCAGTCGTGTAGCATGCCACCGCCACACTCGTGTTAGGGTTAGGGAGCAACACGTCACGCGCATCCTTGTAATTGAGGAACATAACCTCATCATTTACATCAATGACGCTGTCCATGGTGATGTACAGATCCGTCAGGTACTTGTGGATGCCCTGATAGTCGTTAACAACGGCTACGTGTAGTAAATCGGGTCTTTGCCCAAACTTTACCCATAGTGAATTTAAAAAGTGTTAAGCCAAAGTGCTTAGACCAAGGTTTTTACAAACTGAGTCGAAATCGAAATTTACCCCTTCCCTTTCCTCATAATTTTGAATATAAGCTAACTTTTCTTCTTGTGAGGTACACCACTCTGGCCATCCGCTGGCTTCTTGTTTAATTTTCAAAAAAGTATTAATGTACCCGTGAAACAACCCGCAAGAACGTGTCTGACGGCCGTAAACAGATACATTGTACTCCCACACTTCGTGTACTGCTTCAACGGTGTTGCCTTTCTCAACGGCTTTCCGGATCTCATCAATCAACCAGCGATCTTTTTTGTCCTTGTGCTGACACGTGCCTTGGTTTTTCTCCTAGCCACATTTCCTGCACAAGATGAACATTAGCTGGTCGTGCATCCGTGTAGGCTATACGGGCATGAATAAATCCCGCGGAGGCGTCACTGTAACTTTGGCTATGCCTTCTACTTGATCTATAGACGGAAAATTTTGTTCCAAGTGAATTTTGGGGTGGCCGATGGGGTATTTTTTGTACTTGCAAACGTATGGATACAATGAATAAACATCCAAGTACTTGATATTCTCTCCACAAGAAAGGTCTGCTTCGTGGAAGAGCTTGATACAATTTGTACAACCGCCAGAGAATGCATCCCTAGGGCTGAGAGGCTCCTTAGTATACACCTCGTGCCGGAGTACAAATTGCTGCAAGTCTTTGTCTGTGCGTTTAATCGCATTAAACATACACTCCCACATCTCTACGACCGTGTAGCCGGAATTCTTAAACTTTTCCAAACAAGCCATGGTCACTTCATAGCGCGTCTTCATGGTCTCGTGGGGACTATTTTTGATAGGGGTGGTCCTGTCAGGGTAACAGAGAGGGCACCCGTACCAATAACACCCCCAGAACTGGAAGACGGTGGTGGTGACTCCAGCTTTAACAACATCATTATAATTATCGTCATGTGAGGTACGAGACCATGCTTAGCACCAATAGAGAGCAACAGGTAAAATTATTGTTTTGTATATTCTGAGTTTTACATTCCTTTACATCAGGCGAGATGACTACAACTAACTGACCGAATAATAGTTAGCATTTCCCTACTGTGTTATTTTCATAATTTTTAATCTAATACCATTATTGCTAGTTAAAATTGTACATTAATATTTGAACTCTATAAATCTATCAAATTATATGTTGTTCGCAATAATATCAAAACTATTTTTTCAGCGTTAATTATTTTCCTTAATTAATTTTAAAAAAATCCAATCAAAATTTTAAATTTCCTATTTCGAGGTGCACATTTTACCCTTTATGTATTTGTAACGGAAAAATGAGGGTTTTTTTGTAATGTTAAATTGTGCTTAGATACTAATTTTACTAAACATCACTTGAGTAGCTATGTTTACTATCAATTTTGATCTTTTAATCTTTAAGTAATCTATCACGTAATTGTTTTATAGCTGCTACTTTGAAACAAAATGGCGTAAGTAAATTTTAATTATTCAATGAGCTATATGTGTATACTCATGCCAGATTTCAAGTCAGCTGGTACAGAGGTTTGGGCGTGATGTAGGAACAAACAGACGTACAGATAGACAGACGGACAAACATTTCATTTCTATACACAACCAGGGAAGGCAACAAGAGATTATTATACAACACATCGTTATATTGTATTTTTTATAAACGTCCTAATATTTCAGTGTGTGTAAACATTAAAGATAAGATATTATAATGACACGCATACTATATATATATATTTAGCACCACGTCTTTATACGCATTCGGGTTATGTTAACTACGCCAATGTGTTAAGGATAAGGGTACTCGTATTTGCTCGAAGAGAGAGTGGGAAACAGTTTATCAAAATACCATCCTTAGTAGAACCGACGAAGACTCGATTTAAATATTAGCTAACAAGAGTTTAATCCGTCAGGTTTGTGATTGTACTGAGAAGATTTTAACACACCTCGGCGGCCACACGGTCTAACGCACTAGTCTTGCTCTAGACTATACTGCCGAGGACGAGGAGATCGTGATTCGCTCTCGGTCGGGTGTACAGAGGAGGTTTTTCACTAAATGTTTTAACACTCTCTTTCCACGAAAATGCGGGTGCGCTTTATCTAAATTACACTTTCCTCATATAAGAACCCATTGGAATAATTAGTACATGGGCGTATAACCCGAACGAGTAGTAATAAATGGTGCGTTTAGACTATACAAGTTGTAAAAATTGTGTTTTGAAACAATGTTTTATAACTTGTTGGAAAATCAACTGAAAAATGTTTGAAAACATTGTAGTCTTAAAACACAAATTTCATGTTTTACAACATGTTACAAGTTTCCCGTTGGGTGGCGGTAAAGATCAAAGAAACATTTGGGTTTAAAACATTTTGCAAACATAGAGGACAGTCTGCACAGTCTAAAGTTACTGCTAATCCTTCACTAACTGGAATAGCATCCCTAAATGATGTATTTTCTCTCTCTAGTCAACTATAATCATCTTATATAATAATTTGATAAGCCCGTTTCCAGTAATAGAACTTATGAGGAAATGGCTGAACAGATTTTGAGAAACGAACAATCATTTTAAAGGTTTGAGGTCCAGTATGCCCTATAAAAATAGTGGCCTAAAACTAAAACCCAATTTACATAGTGAATTTACCAAGTTTTTTTTATTTGTGTGGGTAGTGAATCATCTGTACAATCTTTATTTGTGTACACTACTATGGAAACCATTATTTGTGTATAGTTTTAGGCAAATACAATATTTCTCTTTGGTTAAAAATAAGAGCAGTTCAACAATTCTTACATAAGTGGCTTTGTGCAACAAATAAAGAGGCGGGAGAGGGATAGTTTTAAAGCTATCGACGTGGCATGAAGGGGGAAAATATATATTTTTTAAATCAAAATTAAACACCAAAACCTAAATATCTATGTAAAGTCGATGACCATTGATGAGTAGCCTTCTAACTATAAAGTCGAGTGAGGGCTTATTAAATATAATATATCTTTTTCCAATAAAATATTTCGAATACATTTTAGGGCAATAATCTGAAGCCATCACTACAACGATCCACTCGTATTTAAAACACGTTCAAAGTTCGGGTTGGTCATCCGAAAAAAATCCCGAAACTGCTATTAGTTCTCAGCTCCCCAGCCAACAGGTTACTGTCATGCAGGGACTCTTTTTTAGACCTATAACTATAATTCCCACTATGTGTGATCATTCCGCAGATTCAAATATAGAAACTGTGACGCCGTAAACATGGCGGTAGTGTAGAGGAGTAATATCTAACTTTGAATACATATAATTCGATAATAACGGCAGACCCAGATTCCACACTTGTGCAGGGTCATTATAGACATATAGAACTATGATCTCCACCATGTGTGCTCATTCCGCAGATTCAAATATAGAAACTGTGGCACCTT
>CABEEJ010010167.1:0-15254 GCA_901482245.1 Timema douglasi
CGGCTTGATTGCAGCTTATTATCCGTGAGTGTAGTCATTTCTTGTTGTTTGTAAACTTTTACTTCCAATTTCAAAAAGCTCCAATTATGGTTCTACATTCTGTATTCCAGGAAAGACTGAGATGTAAAAAATTTAAATTTCACTCTAATAGGGGCAGTGCTCATTTCCTGAGAGTTTCTCAAGTCTTGAAACCTTTAAAATGCTGGGGATAATTATCACTTCCACAATTTTATTTTGATTTAAAATTTAGCACATTCTTAAAATATAGAAATTAATATTTGGAGACATATTCAGAGAACAATTCTAGCTTTTCCTAAAATAAAGTTCACGTCTACTAATATTTGTAAAGCAGTATTCCCCTTATCTTGAATATCTGGACTCATCTTGTTAAAGATCACCAGGTTGTATGAACACTGATATGTGCTGGGTAGTTTGATTAACATAAAAAATATCCTGATAAACAGTCCTGAGAGAAGGGGAATTAAGTTAAAGAATGAAGGGCATCAAATGCAGGTACAAGTTACACAAAGTTAGAACCTTTAAGAATCGATAAGAACCCTAGATGCATACATTATAATTCCGGTTCTGGTTCTTAAACCATTTATCCTCGGGATTCCTGTTCATATCCTGAATCCTATAAAATGACTGATAATTCCTTTTATCGGGTGTGGCTCGACTTCCGGCGGAAACCCAACCCTGGAGCCCCCGACTGGGGTCGAACATGGGCTGTCCGTTGGATACGACTTGGTTTCGCTTGTTATAACAACAGCCGAGAGCTCCTCGGACAACACAGATATAATATTCTCGCGTCTCTAAGTGGATAGCGTGCTTGGAGGGCGGACAATATCTCTCAACAAACATTTTATTCCCGACATGACATGTGTTCTCCCTCCTCCTGTTTCATCACCTCCTCGCTACCTCCCCGTGTTCGTGATCCCCCGGTATCTAGAGAACATCGTCAGGGTCCTCAACAGTTGCCTTGTTGTCAACGGTTGATACTTTGTTCACCTTCTTACCCTCTAGGAGTGTTTGGAATGTTCACTAACAAAGAGGACACTCGCAGCGGTGGACGAGTTGTCTTGGGCGCTGCGATCTCATGGCGCTTGGAAGAGTTCGGGCTTCGAGTCCCATACCAGTGCAACTGTGAAGAGTTTCCAAATGTGATTTATCACTGTGGGTTTCACATCCTCTCCCTACGCTAATGCGCTTGTACTTTGTCAAGATGTCCTTCCTGAGTCTTATCACCCCGTCTGATAACTGTCCAGGTCGTACACGTGATGCAGGGTGATTGCTCTAACGGGCTGCAAGGAAATAGTTTAGAGGTAATGTACCAGCTATTGCGTGGAAGGAGAGTGGGAAACCATTTAATTAAAACCACCCTCAGTAAACCCGACCGAGAATAGAGCCCCGATCTCCCGCCTCCCCCTTTAGTCTAGTCTAACACGAGAGTGACGCCTTAAACCATTTGGCCAGTGAAGTGTGTTATTCAAACTTGGCAGGTAGTTGGTGGACCACGAAGAATGTGTTAAAACAGGAAGAGAAATCAATAGTCCTATTTTAAAATAATCTCAATGCCGTAAAATGTTTTCATCTACAGATGACAATTAGTTGACTTGATTAAATATTTTAAATTCGTGTTGAATTTTTCTAAACAAATAATCCAGGTATAACTATCCGAGGACAAATGTACGTTTATGTTCAAAGTAATATATTTACGAAGAGGTTATTCTATACACTCCTCCCAAAATCTGTCCTTACAATAAATTAATATGAACATGTCAAATGTTATAAATGATTAATACTTTAATTTACTGTAAAAAGGTTAGCAAATATATTTTGTAAACATGTTTCGTAAATCAAATTCCCACTAATATTTCGCATTTATGATGCGATACAATTTTTATAGGTCTATCTATTTTCATTCCTGTTGTAGTGGTAGCTAGTATCGCTGATGCTACAGTTAGAAGTGGAGGTGGAAAACGGCACGATGTGTATAGTTAGAATATCAAAATGTGAACTCTCCTGTTGCTGCCATTATTAGCTATATGTATCCATCTTCGGACATCCGGGTAGTTATAGTGGACATAGTGAGAACTATATAAAAATTCGACTGGTTGATACTTATCAATAGGTTGAGGATTTTAAACATTTAATTTGAATTTATCTTGACCTGCTTCAGCGATCAAATGGTTTGAGGCGTAACTCTCGTGTTGTACTGGTCTGCTGACGAGTCCCGGTCGGGTCTATTGAGGATGTTTTCCCCTTAAATGGCGTCCCACTCCCCTTGCACCTAATGCGAGTAATGTATGTTTATATGCTTCCTTCTTCCTTGTAGTGAGTATCATATGTGCGGATACCTTGGACATGTGGTAAGACGCCACACCGGTGGACATGAGGTCTCAAGTGATATTGCTTTCCGGTGACTCAGAGGTTGGTATTCTAATCCTAGCCGGGCTAGGTTTGTCAACAACGCTCTCTCTCTCCATGAAAATGCTGGTACAATTCCTCTTGTTTATTTATTCCTACCCAGTTAGCGGGAATGTTAGAATATATCAGATGAAAGCTACTCCAACCTAATCTACGACGATGCGGCAGTTAGTCCGTTCTTCCTCCAGAGCCCCTCACTGGCAGTTAGTCCGTTCTTCCTCCAGAGCACCTCACTGGCAGTTAGTCCGTTCTTCCTCGAGCCCCCCACTGGAAACTGTTGTTGCAGAAAACCCCACGAGAGTTGCATTGTACTGTAATCTACTGCGAGATTATTTCACTGTATGGACATTTCTTTTTTATAAATATAGCAGTTCCCATAGAACTACGCTGTATAACCAGAATTAATATTGATTCAACCGCTCAAATTGAAACAAACAACAAACTGGAAGAGAGAGAGAGAAATCGATTCATTTTTTAACATTTCAATTTAGTACAATAATTTGAGTTTCCATTAGGACAGTATGAACATATCATATTGAAAGAATACAAGGGGCATCATATTCTTCTTTAAAAAAGTACCAGTAACACCAAATGTGGGTTTTATTTAAGAGGGGCGTTAACTCTTGCTGATGTTTCTCATAAATATTATTTTAAGAGGATCTATAGGTTAATTAGTCATGTGACCGTAATATCACATTTAAATTATAAATAAGCCTCAGTGGCATCTAATCAAAGTGATATATCACTCAGTTGAGCAATACTTCAGTCATTTTGGTTATGTTTGAAGGCACTAAGTGAATTAAACTGAAATATTGACAAATTTAGTAAATTCATTTTTTTACAATTAAATAGCTACACAAGCAAGTCAAGCTATATTTTTTATCATCTATTAAGATACCTATTAAATAAGGGAAAACTCACGTTATGTATCAAAGTTTTCTTTAACAAAGCTACACATTAGTACTCCTCTCTGCAGTGGAATACAAGATGTTTCAGGAATCCGAACAACTGGTTGATGACTTTGGGGGTGTACTAGAACGAAGCCGAGTACGGTTTGGGTGGTATGTAGTATAATATAGCTATTCTGTCTATTAATAACTCGCCCCTAAAGCTCTACTCCCAATGTGACGTCATTTCTCAGTCGATGACTACATACTTCTATTATCAAACAGATATATTCAATCAACCTATACTAACACTACACTCTCACTCAAACAACACTTGGTCTGTCTGTACATGATGCGTCATTCAAGGATTTCCTCTTACTGTGACTTACGCTCGTCTTTAGAAGCTACACCATCAAAGATGTAGCATATTTTTTTGTTCCAATTGTGACTCATGTAGGCCTAATCAACTTTAAATATACTTTTGAAAATACATATATACATGAATAGACGTGTATTTATGTGTGTATGTGTTTTATTAATCTAAAGTGGTCATTTTAATTACCATGCACCTAAAATAAAAAATATTGTTTGGCTCACCCCTCCGGCCCCAGTTGACCTCGTCTCAGCAAGGCTCCACTCCACTAACACTTCACGGCACTGTCAACATCGAACTAGCTCAAGAGGCCGTGGTTCGCTGCTCGCCACGAGTATTGTGCCGCACCTGGGAAAAAAGAAGACGGACGATATGCGTGAACTGGATGCGCATCGTTGGTTTTGTTCAGAAACTAAATAACTATGGTTTGGCGCGAGTTTTAAAAACGCTTGGGCTGTTTGAGCATGTTCGAGACGAACGCTACCCATCACCCCTCTCACTCTCCTTTGGTTCCCTAGCCTTGAGAACACACGAGTTCATTCGTTAGGTATATAATGGCCTCGCTCTGTAATGCCGGTACACAATACACTGTGATCACTAGGTGAGAGACCTTGGTCCTACAATAGGTTTACCCATGTACATTCAAAATTCCGTTTGGCTGTAATGATTAAAATTGTCTTTCTGGATTATTTATATTTAATTTATCATTTATTAACTGTACCTGCTCTCTTTTAATTTGCTTGTAGACCATGGATAAACTTAATATATTTACACGGTTTGACCAGACTGTATGGCTAACATTTCTTTGCGATCTTCTGGGAGAACTATTTTTATTATTTTAACTTACATTTTGTTTCATCTGCTTCACGGATGTGCTTATATCTTTTGAGTACCGCCATATTGGGTCAATTATTAATTCTGGCAGCATTATACTTTAGTTCTGCCGATTTTATACATTTAAATATTAAATCACTTGTTATTTGTTGGAAGATAATTTATTATTGTTACATATTTCGAAATTTTATTGTGTTTGTTAAATGTGGGGTCACAATTTGGCATATTTGTTATTTAATATAGGCTTTAATAATTAACGTTAATACGGCCAGTTAAGGCATAAGTTTCTGAATTAAATTCTTGTTGTTTGTTTCTATTATGCCCAATTACGGCTGGGGAGATATATGTTATTGGGAACTCATTGCCTACTGTTCATACCGTTTTGAGAACCGCCGGTGGTGGCGAGTAAATATATTTTTGTCATGACTAGTACTTTGTTTTTGCTTTTAACTATCGATTATTATTATTATCTTGAAATTTGTACGAAGGTCAATTTTACTGCAGGTTGTATTATTTATTTTGGTTCACCATTTGAAATCTTGGGAAGGCGTCCCACATCTCTCTTATATTATTGTTCTACCTTGATTGTTGTTTACTGATTCAGCGCCTAACGCTATTCATGCCTTACTCTCTCTTAGAGCGGTTTTTGTTATTTTTCTTGAATAAAAATAAAACTCTCTTGTGACTAATCTGACTGTTATTTGTGAGTGATGATCAGGGTTGGGGGTTACAAGAGACAGAATACTATCTTTCAGACACAATTAAGTTACAATAGCCAAAGTACTACAAATAAATCCAGCATTCGTTCACAACTAAACATTTAATTGATACAGTTCAACGGGCTTAAAAACATTTCAGAGGATATCTCGCTTTATAAATATTATAAATCGTTAAATTACAGCTAATATAACTAATAATTGCAATTATTTCAACCCCTCAAATTCAATTCAATCCGTTTCATCGACTGGAAAGTGGCGTTTGATAGAGTGAAGTGGAAGAAACTGATGGAAAACTCAAGGAAAATGGCATAAACTGGATACAGATGGTTGTTTCAAACTTGTACCTGAGATAGGAAGAGGAGTGAGGCAGGAATGTTGTGTGTCACCCAGTCTGTATAACTTGTATGGAGAGTGGCTGGTTAGGGAAGGCCAAGAGGTTCGTGGTAATTTCAAGATAGGGGGACGCGTCATCAACACAATAAATACACGGATGATCTAGCATTTCTGTCCAGAAATAAAGGGTAGTTGCAGGAAATAATGGACCAGTTAGTGGAGACAGGTAGAAGATATGACATATAAATCATCAATGAGAAGTCAAAAGTTGTGGTGATTTCAAAAAATGAAGAGTAGCTGAAAATCAAAATTTAAAACCATAATTTGGAAAACATAAATCAGTTCAAGTATATGGGAAATCTTCGGACAAAGGATGCCTACTGCACTAGATAAATTAGGTCGAGGATTACCATAGCCAAGGAAGCTTTCAACCAGAATAGGTTACTGCTGACCAGCAAGTTGAGTTTAGAACTAAAGACTAAATTGATGAAAAGCTTCATTTGGAGTATTACACATTATGTAGCAGAAATTTGGACTCTTAGAAAAATGGAAAAGATACTTGGAGAGCTTTAAAATGTGGTGCTGGAGAGACTTGAGAAGATCAGGTGGACATACATGGTGACAAATGAAGACGTACTAAGAAGAGCGGGTGAGAAGAGAACCATTTTGGAGTGATTCTTCAGTACACAGTAAACTGGATCGATCACATCCTCAGGAGGAATGGTCTTCTGAACGTCATAAAAGGAAAGGTTGAGGGAAAGAGGAGCTTAGGAAGAAGGAGGATTCAAATATCAGATGAATTGAAGGAAATAAGAAAATTCTGAAAGCTGAACAAGGAGGTAAAGGACAGGGCACGTTGGTGATCCAAGTTATCTGACAAAAGTAATGGACCTGTCGTAAGATAGAACACATAATACTAATACTACTACTACTAATAATAATAATAATAATCATTCAAAATTAGGACATATGTATAATGTAATTATCAAGACTCACAATCCATTAAGTAAAAAGCTCTACTTAAGAAAATAGCAGCCAGGTTTAATCCAAATAATTGCTTTAGTAGGATGAAATTCACTCACTTCTTGTTCAAAGGCTAAAATTAATGCACTTCAAGTGAAGATATTCTTTATTCTTATCTTTTTTTTAGACTTCTCTTTGAGACAAAAGAATATGACAGTGCTTTGTTGCTGTGTTTAATTAGTAGATATTCTAAAGTAAAGAGATAAAAGGATGAAAAATAGTAGATCCAAGAGGTTGGGGGATAGAAAACCATGAGAAGGGCATATTTAAATTAAGGTGCGTTTTCCAAGCTGCGACTGCGGCTGGAGTCGCATAGCTACAGCCACTCCGAATCACGGTAACATTAGCCGCACGAGACAGGGTGTTTTACAAGAAGCGACTTCAGTCGATTACGAGATGAGTGAGAGTAGCGATAATCAGAGTTACAGAACATTTGGATATTTTGAGGGAGGAACAAGATGGCGAAATAATGTTGATGTTCTTGTACAGCAGAAGGAAGAGACATTAATGTATGCTCTTGTACTTCGGCCGTTTTAAATTGTATACGAATGGATGTTGGGATACTAACTCGCCACATCCTGCGAGTGGGTAATTAGCACCTTGAGTGTTCGTTGTTAAAACAATTTTTAAATTGATTATCACACTAAGTTCAATAGCATACGCTCACTCCACCAGCGCTGCCCACTCCACCATCGCCTCGCGCCGCAGACCAAATTAAAACTGCACATTTGGAAATACTGCGACTCCAGCCGCAGTCGCAACTTGGATAACTCACCAGCAAAACTTCAGATACGATTACATTATTTATGAAAATGTGAGTAAAATAAAATTCAATGTGAGTTTTGACAAGGTATGCAGATATTTAAAAATACAATTTTAACACTTAACCATTTAATTTGAATTGAAATATTCCATAAAATCAATAGCACGAATAAAAATTGATAATTAACCATTATTTTCTCAAATCTATAAATGTAATAAAACCGTAGCTCTGTCTGTACATTCAATGTTATGTCTGTTTGTTGTCCCAAGTATTCACTGGGTCGATCAGGGACTTTCTGTCGTGCTCCTTATTTCCCTAGAACAGACCAAGCTATACAATATCACTATCTCATCATTGAGCCAAACAGTGTCGAAAACACCAGGCGTAAGCAGTAAACATACGTTACAGCTTCTAGGCTCGGGTACCAAAAATGTCATTTGATACGGTCAGTGGGAGGGGGTATTGTTCGTGTTTCTTCGGGAATCTTCGGGAATGCATAAAGCATTGGTCTCGAGTAGGCTTACATTTTTCCCAGCATTTAAAGTTGTCGCTTGTGTTGAATGCGATAGCGCTGAGAGTAATATACTCGCTTACTGTTTGGTATTAAACCAAAATCACAATTTTCTTTAGTGTGATAGGGCACTAACTAATTTAAATTTACTCTATTTTTGTTTCTTAGTTGGTAAATATAAACTGTTTATTTTGGTGTTCATTGTAACAATGCCTCCGTGAAAGCTTTCAAAGATGTGAACAATATATTTTGGTTCCTTAATACCGGTAGTCGTTAATGTGTGGCATCTTTGGTTTAGAAAATATTTCCTCGTCTCACTCTTGTCTGAGATTGTGTTTTTCGTCATTTAGATGATTTTCGGGGAAATGTTAACTCGCCCGACTTAAATGCGAGCAAAGCCATGGGCAAATTTTAGTATTAAAATAAGCCAAATATTAAGTTTACGAAATACATTTTACGGCTGTAGTCCTCTCCCCCCTCCTCCTAGTTCTCCAATCAAGACTCGGTATTTCTCGTCAAGGCCATGTTGGAGCCGTGGCGGGACATTTACCAGCTCAAGCCACACCGGGTTATCGCTACTACTTCACGGTAAAGTACGTCTTTCTTTTAATACACGTAGAGGTTATTTAAAACTGTTATATTGGTAGTTCTGCGAGCAGTAGAGCTCGCTCCCTCCATTCTATCACTTTTGACTTCAATTTTAAATATTTCCTATGGTTCTGAGTGGCCGACATTTTGAAACGGATAGCCTGATTACCATATGCAATATGCACACACGTCATTTATTGGCCTAAGCTCGATGAATATTTATGTCATATTTCGCTAAAATTGGTCCACGCTTTTGGCAGTCATCGTGAAACAAGTGGTCTGACGAAGTTCCAAAAGGTTTAGTTAACTCGGTACCTCTCTACACTCGGTCAACAATAGAGAGGGCGGGAAAAAAATTATTTTATGGAAATCTTAGTAAAATTTGAATAATTAATCAAACAAACAAAAAATGTGGTCACAGCGTCAACCGAACATAACATATTATTATTGCTATAAATATAGATCTAGCTGAACTAGTGATGTCAGATCATTTAGATCTAAGCGTTGTACTATTATGTGTGCAAACACAAGAACTGTCTGGAATGTTCTCGGTGTCTCAGATGGACAGGTCAACTCCTGGCCTGGGACAGACGCTCAATAAGGAACTTATCTCCCATGGCGGTGTTTCAGCGGTCTAAGGCGATAGACTCACGCTGGGACTTGTCGCCGTTGCCATTGTTCTCATCTCAACTGGGTGCAATACGGATCATTTTAAAATTAGTTTTTCCTTTCCCAGATTTAATAAAACTTTATATCTAGACTAGTATTTTAATACCGTATCTTACTACCCATTCGGTTTACACACCTATTTGCTAGGAACGAGGAAGATTGCACCTGGATTTGCGTGCATTGAGAGTGGGAAACTATTTAGGTAAAATGTAGCCTAATACATCCAACCTGGATGACTCCAAGACCAAGTGAAATCAAGAGCACGCATGTGTGTGTGTGACAATCCATGACAGAACGTTAACTTTGTTCTGATTTATCGTTATCAACATCATCGCTACCCCTTATATTCGTTAATAACCTTATACTGAACACACACACATACATCTTGAGGGCTAAGGCGTGATCAATGAAACTGTATATCCCGACAAACAATGAACCTGGTACAGTAAATTGTGATGTCATGGAGTCGAACAGAAAGCTCCATGTATGGATCCACTGTAGACGACCCGGAGAAATCAATGACGTCACTTACCATAAGGCCTAGCTCGCTGCCCCATCTTATTAACAACCTTTTAGTTGAACAAAAACCGGAAATATTCTTACATTGCCTTTAGTCAATATATTACCCTATCTCTTAAAGTCGGTTGAATGTAGGTTGGTAGTATGGGGGGTTTGAGAGTGAGAGAGAAGGGTAAAATCTATCCCAAAATACAGAGCGTTCCGAGGGCGAAAACAACTTTATTGAATTGGAGTGGTATAGTATGCCTGGGAAAAACAAACCTATTCAGTTTGTGATCAAAAAAATATAGATATATCGGAAAATATTATTTTTAAATGAAGAAAATTTGGTTCGTTGCAAGGTCTAATAATTAAATTAAAATATATTTATTATTTAATAATATTTTATGTATGCATATGTTACACGCCAACAGTGAAACTGGCCATTTCGTGATTGGAGCTGCACGATGAAGGATCTGGACTAAGTTTTGCCCAGAAAGGGAAATTGTCAGTATAAGCGATTTAATGGAATAGGAAGAAATTTGACAGTCATCAACAGGGAAAATATATATATTTACATTGTATATAAATGTAATAACGTTAGAAAAGAATCACATGTCCATATTTGTATACTAATCCCCTCAGGCTCATCGCATGTTTTAACCATGTGAGAAGGTCACTGCTGGCATGTCGCTCTATCAATTAACTAGGCGATGTACCAGGGTAAAACCAGGCCCCGTAGCCTGATATAAACAGTTGAGTGCAATGTACCAGGGTAAAACCAGGCCCCGTAGCCTGATATAAACAGTTGAGTGCAATGTTTTGGGTTATATAATAGTTTCACCAACCTTCACCCCCTTACAAATATTTGTTTTGGTCAACTCAAAGTTTTGAATATTTTAAGGCTCATACTCGTGAATATCAGTACTATTTCAGTTCCTTATGGTAGCGTTAGCTCAGTATCAGCTTCTTACATGCATGCAAGACTGACCCAGACAATGGAGCTAGAGTTCGATTCTCACCCAAGGGCACATATCCTATTTACTCTCTCTCTCTCTCTCTCTTATCGCAGGGGAATTCACGTGCATGTTTTATTGTAACTCTCAAAGATGATAAGTGTGAAGTTTAATATTTTATATGATCAGTCAAAATTAAATATTTGCTAATAGTCCTCTAAATTGTTCTTAACATGATTGTGAACCTCACAACAAACGATATATTAAACGAATTATGTTCTCACCTGCCCTAAGAAATGTTTACATTAGTTATAGTTATAGTTAACCATAATTTTATTTGCAACGAATTGTGTGTCTAATTTACTTTAATATCAGTTTTTAAACATGTGCATTTCCAATATAAGTAATAAATTTAGACTAACCATTAAAAACCTCTGTTTGTGTGTGTGTGTGTGTGTGTCCGTGTGTGTGCCCATTCACGCTGTTGATATGTTTACACGAAAAGGATATTAATATTGAGAAGATAAGAGTTTAGAGGAAATGTACGTGAATTGGCGCGGAGGGTTAACGGGAAACTATTCAGATAAAACCAGCCAGGATTTGAACCATGCCCTCCTTGTCATCTTGTCTTACAGTTTTAAAGCTGCGACAATATTATATCTCCAAGTGTTTGTTTGTGTGATGGTAGAGCATGACCGGGCTTTGAACCCCTCTCTCGTGGATAGGGAAGAGTAGCTGTGAACCCAACTCTCGGGTGCTCTCACCCCTTGTAAACCTCGAACTATTGAGGAGTTGAACAGAAATATACTCACCACGATACTTATCCTCGATCCATTTTATTCAAACTTGATATCTATACGTTCTAGGGCAATTTTTACCCTAGCCCTCAAATTAAGGTTAGTTCACCGAAGTGTTACATTTTGTCCCAATTTTTTAATGCCTCTAAATGGATATCTAGCGCGTGCTTAACCTCTTAAATAACACTGAACAACTGAACAACTGAAATGTCACAAAGTCAACTAATTTCACCTTTCCGTGACTTGTGTAAGGACACTTCGATTCCTCCCCTCCCCTTTCATCGTCAGCCATTTTGTTGTATAACGTGAGAAACGCCTTTGTTTGAGGACAGCTGTAACATTTGGTTGATAACTCTCCTTCTCTGGTTGTAACTACTCGACCGTCAGTCTGAGATATCAACACCTACACGCTCTCGACCATAGCAAGCCCCCATGTCTGGAGGCTGGTGTTGACTGCGCACACACACACACACACACACACACACACACACACACGTGTGCGGGGGGAGTGTGTCCTGGGGGTAGCGGTCAGAGGGAACAACCACGGAATTAATGAGTGACATGTCCCCCACTGATGTAGTAGTACCAGTAACTCCCACCAGGGTGGTTAACACACGCGCTCTGCTGGGACTTTTTGCGGCGTAGCTACAAAATATCCACACACGGGGGGAGTTGGTAATTGTATTTGTGAAAAAAGTAATACTATTTAACAGAATAACACGACATAGTGAGTGCCATAGTGGCTCAACAGTACCTCGTGAGGACAAGGTTCGTACTCCACTGGTGGCATGAAGGGGGGAAAGACCCTCTCTTCCTCCCTCAAGGTGAATGTTTCCCCTTGGTTCCTTAAAAGTCACTCTCTTCATCCAGTCCCATTAAACAGGAAGGGATTTCTCTCTTTTAATAAACCATGGGGGTAAAACACAATCTATTAGCAATAGTAATAGTATTTAAAGAACATTCTTCCAAAGTCTAGTTTCAGGTTTCATAAATTATCAGCTCGAGTACAAATGTAGCGTATTCACGAACATTTCCTGAAATATGCCATCATCATCATCATCATCATAGCTGTAACTATTGTTACTATTATTGTTGTTTCAGTAACGACTGCTAGAAGGTCTCTGTGACCACCTAATGAACCAACAAACACGGAAAGCTACATCTTGGTATTGACCACTTTCTTTGGAAACCTTAGTGTTTGCTCCCCACATCGTGAGCCTCACGTATATTTAGGGAAACTATCATAAATAGAACTTTTTTTTAAACTTTTATATTAATCTAACTAATTGTATAGAAATGAAATGAAATGTTTGTTTGTTTGTGCTCAATCCCGTCCAAACCCTCGTTACATGGTTCTGCTGAAATTTCGCGTGGATATAACTTGGACGTCTGGTTAACATACAAGCTAATTACAAATTACGTCCGCCATTTCATTTTTGTTTGTTAATAATTATCAACACTAATTTACCGGTATTGTTAAAACATTGCTAATTAATGATTAATCTGTAATTCAACAGGTACATCACAATAATAACCAGTGTTTTATGGGTTAAGGTGCTAGAGTAGTTATAATATTCTTTGACTTCACCAGGCTCTTGACAAACAATTTTACATTTTTTGTGACGGCATTTTACTTGTATTTCTTGGTGAAAAGCGATTTTTCCGTCCATTAAATTGATCATTTCTTTTATTGCTTTTCAATGCTACTGACTACTAACCATCAACATTTTTATTAAGTCATTTTTTCTGTAATAAATATTTTAGATATCAATTTGTGGCCCTGTGTCAATTTGGTAGTGAACTATCATCGTGTGACCATCTCAAGTCAGAATGTTTTATGTAGGTATCGCAATTCGTTCACTAGTGGATTAATGTACAGGACTTGAAAATATGTTTCCTTAGATGTTTCCTTTCCAGAGGATGCTTTACTTTCATTCATTTCAACAGATAAAATTAATTTCATTAATTTGTTAGTTTCTTGAAGATTTTCATTTTTTATAGCTTAAAATCAGCAATTTTCATCGAATAGTTTAATGTTTTTTAATGTTGATCTACCATTGGCGTCATCAACAATACCTTCAAGCTTATATTACAGAAAAGGTTATCTCAATGTTTAACTGAAGAAGAGTTCCACCGTCTTTAAAGGAAAGTGATAGTCGTGCCATTTCGTCTAGTAGCGCGTTCCAAGCTTTCCACGACTATCCAACATCTTAGTCTTCTTATACAAATGTTGGATACCAGGCGTTCCTGGATCTACAGTCATGTTGTCGACTGAGATAATTGTCGTTTCGTGACTTCTCGTCAACCGTTACAACAAACAACCTTTAATTCAGTCAGATGGCAAGTTAACTTAGTAATATAGCTCATTAATTAATATATCAACTATAATAGTAGTCAATAGTAATGGCTGTATAGTTCAATAATTTCACAAGCGTTCCACCTGATTAGAATGTAGTATTAATTCAGTGGATACAATTTAGTTAGGTAGGCTAATTATTTGTTGATATTGTAGCTGTGGTTGTGAAATGTATTCAAAATGTGGTAACAAAACAGAAAGACGTCCCGGGGGAAACGAAGTCCAAGAACAAGCCTACATTATAAATATATATTGTTCATTGGGACTATAGTTCTCTGTTCCCGGACAGAGGGTCAGTACGACTGTCAGTGCTAAGAGGTGTGGGTTGTGGCCAGCAGGGCTAGACTAACTAACCAAGGTCGAGAGTTGTAAGAGGTCGAGAGAGGAAGATATGATGCTGTTTTCATGTTCACTTGATTCCCGAGAGATTAGTCTTCCGTGCCATTAAGTTTAGCCTTCACCATTACACTTCCGGCCTCCATAGATACAAGTTGTAAAGAAAAAGAATCGGTTGTCTGATACGACTAATGTTGAAGGAGAAAACTTGATACCAACTTCGTAAATGAGATCTATTTTCACTCCTCACTCGCTCTAGTTTTACAATACCATCAACTCTTGTTTACTCGCTTGATATGTATAAGAATTTAAATACCACCAGATAAAAAGATAAAGATCGAGATTTGGATATAAGTACAGAACATGTTATTACTAAACAATATATCCTTAAAAAATTGACAGTTCAATTATCTCTATGTATAATTACGTTTGAAAATATATTTTAATTATTTTCTATATAGCTATAACACTATATTCTAAAAAAAGAGAATACTCTACTGGACGTGATCAACATAACCCTTATTTTACAAGTTTAACATACAACCCCTTGTAAAGGGGGGGGGGGGAGATTTATTTGTAATGTTAAAACTACATTTGTAACACCGCCCTTATTCACAACAGAATAATGGCTGGTGAACAACATTAATATTAAATAAGAATCCCCAAAACATAATAAATGCAGAGGATCTGATAGGACGATCACAAGGTTAATAGACCGTACTTAGGTCCATCTGTCTTCTGCTTCCCCGAACACACTCTACAAATATCTAATAACTTAAATATTGGAAAACCTATGGCTATCAGTGAAGTATAAAACATAATTATATGATACGTAAAAAAATAGTATTTGTAAATAAGTTTATTTATTAATATAAGATATAGATAGATTAAATATTGCACAATGCAAAGAATATATATATATAAAACCCTCCCCTGTGGTGGTAAATTCCTTTTCCTATCAGACCAAATTATCACCACAGCCGGAGTGTTATACAAAGAGAAATATACAAATAAATCTTCAGAGACCTTTAATGACCTTTACTCGATCCAACCAAACCCAGGTGTCCTTGTTTATTTTTACCAGGGATTTATAGTTAAAGTTAGGTGACCTGGCGGTCTAGGGGTAAGGTGTCAGACTTCTGTGCTGGCGGCCGGGGTTCAATCCTCGGTCCCGGCACAGATTT
>CABEEJ010010168.1:0-15246 GCA_901482245.1 Timema douglasi
AGCACGTACACTAAAGTCTTTCTGTTGCGCAATAGTTGATCTTCAACGAGACTTCGACTTTTCTGTTAAAGGGGTAAGTTGAAAACAGTTGTTGGTGACGGGCCAGTCTGTAGCTACGGTACACTTGCTCAGGCCATTTCTCAATTCAAACAACCCTGTCCTCTCCCTCCCACACTCCCTTTGAATATATTCCTCAATCCTCACTCTTTCCAGTCTCATCCCTCAATCCTTTCTTCTCAAGTTCTTTCCGTGCCATACTTAACATCACGGTCATCAGCAGGTCCTTCTCGTTCTCATAGCGTATCTTTTGCAGATGCCCTACCACGAATATGAGCTCTACTGTGGACCCTCCTGGTGTGAAGCCCTTAATACTCTTTCCAGTGTTACTCTAACTCTTTTCTCCAGTGTCTGTTCATACAACGTCGCACAGTGGCTCACACTTGTTCCTGTCTTGTACCAGTCCTCTGGGATCCTTACCACCTTCCATAGCCCTCTAATCACTCAATACAGATCCTTCTCTTCTGCTGCTCTCACCATCTTACTCGCTTAACCGCTTCAGTGGCCGAATGGTCTAACCCAGCGGTTAACAAACTTTTTTAATGGTGTACCGCTAGTGATTTCTGTACCAAGATAATGGTGATATTTACTATTTTGGTACATTTTTAATGATGCCTAGGGATATAATAACACCAACTGTCTGAGCTCAAATTAATGTTGCCACCCATACCATCAATGTTTAAATCTGTTTTACTTTTGGTTAGCCTAGGTCGTAATACCTTTGTAAGGTTTGATAAAGCACTAACTTTTTACAACTTTGTTTGTTTTGTTTGGCTTCTCACAGCTTACCCCCAGGAGTAATTGTATGAACCAATGGTGGTACGCCACCATAGTTTGGGAACAGCTGGTCTAAGGCATCATCGCTCTCGTGTTAGAGTGGCCATCTCATGACGGGAAGATTGGTGTTCGAATCTCGGTCAGGGTCTACCGAGAGTGGTTTTGAGTCATTCCATGTCAAATCAACCAACGCATAAAACCTTAATTTGATATGAATTTGACTACCATAGGATGTTTATTTTTATTTATTTTTTTTCAAATTTTTCTGTTCATCCATATTTAAGATATAATGATTTTTTTATATTGCCTGGATCCCCAAAAATGTGCTAGTCATTAACTTAAATGCCATTTACTATATATCTATAGTAGCTACATCAGGCTACCCGAGACAGATACCAGTCATTTTATAGCTTATGAATAGAGCTTTCATTTGATATATAGCTTCAAATATTTGTATATTTTTTAAAAAAATTCATTAGTACTCTTCAAAAATTTTTTTTTGAGTTTGAAAAAAAAACATATTTTTTTTTTATTTCAAACCAATTCACACCTAAGGTACATGTGTTGTAGCCAATCAGTATACCTACAAATTTCAAGGTGGTAGCCTATCTCAATGCTATCGTAAAAAACTTAACATTTTCTTAACGGTGACAAGAAATTAAACTTTACAAGTTCCTTTTCTACAATTTATATTGATAAAATTATGTTGTGAAATTATATGAATCCTATAAAATTATAATATAGGCCTAGTATTTATTACAGTATGTATGTATGTGTGTAGGGGGAAGGGTGGATTGTATAGGGTATAATGAGTTGAGAAATACCCGGAACTACTAAAGAAATTTTGAACAGTTCACATTTATAATTCAAGACGAAAGATATGAAAGTTAGGTTTAGTCATAACGATTATTTTAAACATTGATTTCGGCTTTTATATTTGTAATGACATCTAAAAGGTGTGTTTTATCGTAGTCGATTAATTCAAACAAATTCCTTAGTGAGTTTATATCATTTTATTTCATTTGTAACTTTTCAAGATTTCTTCAAATCAAAAAAAAAGGATAACTGTGTCTTCTTTGCAAATGTTGGGGTTGCTGCATAAAAAGGTGAAGTGTGGCCGCTTTAGACAAATATTGCGTGTTTGTAAAGGCGATAATTCTTTGGGATTAGAGGGTTAAGAACATTTATTTACAAAAGAAAACTTTATCATACCTTGCAGTGTTATTAATTAAAGACACAAAAAGGTTAGCCGTCAACACACTTAAGACTATTTTTAATTAATAATTTATAAAATATTTGCTCAGATCAGCCATATCACAAGGTATCGCGAAACACAAAAATCTACAGCAACCCCGTCATAAACACCTTGCCTTTTTCTGTAGCAAATTCAATGTTTCATTATAATAAAAAAGTAATCAAACCAGTCCAACTTTCATAGTCTATTAAAATTCAATTAAAACTAAATATTTGATGGATTAACACATTTAGAGACTAGTTATGTCTATTAAAAGTTGGTGTGTGCGTGCGTGTGGGGCTTTATTTTGATGGAAATTTTAACTAGGCCTAGTTAATTAAGTAATTAACTAACAAATATTTTTATGACTGAATTTTTTTTGTCTTAGGCCTATGAAATTAATAACACTGGTTTTTTGAAAGCAAATATGTTCTCAAAAATAATCATAAATGTTGTTTAAGTGGATAGTTTTAAGTGTGCCGTGTGTTCACTTGCATTGCCAATCAATTGGAAAGATTGAAGACATAAAGAAGTATATATTATGATGGGTACTTATCCCCAAATATAATTTTATTCTAAAATCAAGTATAGGTGAAATATACTTTTAAAATAGCAGTACCCCTATGCCATGCTTGAAATATCGCCTAACACATCGATGTTAAATATAAGACTATATAATTTAAAATAGATCTATGCTATAAAATATATGAATTATTACATTAAAGAATTTATTTTTAATGCATAATTGGTTACACATTGCTAAGCTCTATCCATAATAACGCTGTGAAAAGTATATTTAATACCTTTAGTCAAAAATTGTAATTGGCTTAAAATTTGGAAAGGTATATCTTTTTATTGATACACACAGTTTTTACTGTCATAAAGGCTTTAAACAATTACTTACCGCCCAAAATCATAACAACAGGCTTATCGTAATCTCCACCTGCCGCCATGACGACACCCACCGGAAACTACACCAAGATAACAAATCCTTGTTTGAACTTTGAATACATTTCTCCATAACTCCAAAATAAGCGCTACTAAGGACTACCATTATTTGCCGTGAGCAGGGACTAAGATTTCTAGGTCTAGCTAATCTTTACTTTATCAAACTTTGAATTTAAAAAAAAGCGCTACTATCGATAACGAGCGCGCAATTTGTTTTATGGTATGAGGTAAAAAAAAATACGTTGCACTGCGCTTATTTTTTAGTTCTTTTGATTAAAAATTTGAGATATTTACTCAAAACTTGTAAGCCAGGTGTCACCATGTTAAGTGTTTGAAGAATACTTGTGAGGACAGTGTTGGTGTACATATAAGCAGTTCCATCAAGAGACAGTATGGGCCCAGAGAAAAATTATTTTAGCAGGCCCACTATCCATTACTATAATTCACAACTTTTCAGACGCCTTACAATCCTAAATAAAAGGAACTTTAAAGACTGGGTACCTCTCAGAAATTATATTGTTATATAAATAGCAAAACAAGTATATAATTTTAACAACAATTTTAAGAAAATTATTCCAGAAGTTTCTTCCAAGACAACTTGGTTACCATCTAGCTATGCGCATCAATTTTTCAGAACTACAATGGTCATTAGCAACACATATTTTTATCTAAAAATGGTTAGGAAAGAACCTTAAATAAAAGACTTACCCTTTGATCCCTTCGCATGTAGATTTATTTTTCGGGTTATCATATTTTTTAATTAACAATTTATTTCAGGCTTAACAGCTTAGAATATAAATTTGTCATTTGAAATTCGTCTTTCGAGACTTTTCATCAGCGAACATTTTAATGGTTGAGTCAAAATTCAATGCCCGTGCGAGTCTTTATTCAATGAATAGTGTTCCGAAATCAGTTAGTCTTTGTTGACCCATTGTTTATCTCGAACCGTTCTTTATTCAGCTAAGCACACCAACAGATTGTTCTGTTTATTTATTATAAACTGGGAGTGCCCCGGGTGTGTGCAAAGCAACTCACAAATTCGGAAATAAATGTCCAATATTGAGCTATGTTATTTTTCTGAGCAGTTTTAGGTATTGAAGAGTAGATTTAGAAAAATTTGTCTTGTGTATCACATTAAAATAATTGACTTCTCCCGTTAAATCACCAATATTTCAATAGCCTTAATGGCGTAGCTTTTAATCTTGTTTATGGTTTATTCACTAAAGTATAAATAGTTGGTCATTAGTGTGCTTAGTTTAGATTTCGTATTACATCGCACTTGGGCCAGGGGAATTTTGCCCCCCCTCCGGCACCCCCTTCCTTATGCTTGAGATAACCTTGTCCACTAAATAAAAAATAAACTATGTCACGTTGTCAGTGTCTCAAAACCAAGAACTTTGTACGAAACACATTTTTTTTCTTAGTTGGGTTTTTAAAGATATATCGTTGTGCCAACTTAAAAAAAACACCCTATGTATGTATATGTAAAGTTAAGATTTTTTTATTATTTCAAAGTTTATTTTTAATCTGATTTAATTCTTATATTGTTATTATTATTTTGTTATAACTAGCACACCACGTGGCCAAATACCACACTACTATCCAATTAGTTTCCATGCATTCGATTTTAAACTTGTTATCCTTTATAACAAAAACTCAATGAAATAATAACGACAAGACAACAACTAACTACAAGGACAGATTTTTACCACCAACTCTACAGAAACTTACCATTTTTTCTTTTTTTTCATTCTCGATGTCTATGTATGGCCCAGCATCTTGTATAATAGGCTGGGTCATATTTCCTAATATTATTTCTTTTTGCTTTCTACTTTACTCTATTTCCTTTTTTATAATTCTAATACTCGTACCAGACGACACTAGCTCGTACATGAAATCCAGTGAGTTAGCTAGCACGACATCATCTAGCGTCATGTGAATTAGAAAAAGTATACTGGTTCTGCTTCTTGGTACTGGCTACCATACTAGTCGTAAGGAGAGAACAGGCGCTATTTTCGTACTAGTTCCGAAAATAATCTGTGTAATTCGACCAATAAATGCGCGCTGATACTGTGTGTGGAGAAATGGTAAAAATGGCACAAACATGGTCATCACATGTGATTTTGTTGCTGGCTGAAAACTATTCTAAGCATTCTTGTTTAGATAATACCAATTTGCCACAATATGACAATATATTTAATATATATTTAACTAAAAATATGTAATCTAAAAACGACAAACTGCGTTCCTGGCCAATTTTAATTTAAATAAACCTGATAGAATGCCAGCCTTGGGTGGTTGTTTTTTAGAAAATAAAGTGCGTAGGCCTAAACAAATGCGTGTATCAAGGATAGTGTATTTGGACACTCATGGGCTTAAGGTGCTCTGACCCCATCTTAAATAAATTAATAAAAATCGTTAGTGTCACGCCGAATTTATCCTACCTAATCTCCGAATGTTTAATTTTAAGCATCCCGTGACCATTATTTCTACTTTCCAGCCAGTCCTGTGTCCATATTCTTTTACAACGCTCCTTCTCATTATTATCAATATCATTATTAATAATTAATTCAGTTGCTGCACCCAAAATTAATCTCTGACGTTCCATACATATTTGAACTAGAACCTAATACCAAACAAGCAGCGTGGGAATATTCAGTCCCGTCTCTATTGTTTTAGCTAGTATACATATATCTAGGAGCTAACTAGCACACTTGATTTCTAGTACAGGCAAGTGTAGTGTGATAGTAGCTTAAGCTTGACTGAAATTGTCTTTTATAACTAAACTAGATACTCTAAGTCTAACTCAACACTAATGCGGTGTTCGGTATTTACAACGGTGTTGTTTACGTAATTCTTGTGATAATGAGACTCTTAAAGTGGAATTTAATGAACTAGCTGGACTAGGTTGCTACTTAACAGTCGTCATTTCGGGCCAGCTGATAGACAGGATGCCCGACGGCTCCGGCCAGGGATTACATTTGTTTCCAAATGTTCCGAGGCAATGTGGTACCTTATGTTTGTCATACCACTTTATAAGTTCCTTTCATTGTCTTGGATATCCTTACCGGAATTTCAGGACAGGGTTACAGCGCCTAAAGCAGATCTTCAGTAGCGCGTCAAGTATTTTCAACATACCTAGAGAGGTTCCTAACTTATTGTCTTTTCCCGTCGTTTCGCCCAGTCTTGGTTTTGTTGACAACAACTACTACTTTTTCCCAGTTCCTGTTCGTCCCGTTAATCACTGTTTGTCTCATCTCATTAAGTGTTTCGTTCTTATTCTTCTTCAGTAAGTCCTCTGTCATGAAGAAGTGCTTTGTATGAACCATGTCTCGCGCATATAGTGAACAAGATCTTGGGTGGGTTGCGGGTGTCAAAACTTCAGGCGCTCCTGAACGCTTGGGAACATATCAAATGTTCTTCTGCCTTTTGTGCTTTTCACCCCTCCCCTCCTTACCTCTAAATTCAATGGGTATACACTCAGTGTAACGGTTAGTTTGTCCATCGAAATGGTCGAGTATTCCCCCAGGAGAGCCTCAGAATACCCTCCTGAGGCCTCCTAAACAACGCGTCCAACCTGACCTATATGACCCACACGCTAGTTCCGTAGCCTACAATGGATACAAGATCGTCCTGATACATTCTTATCGTCCGCATAGGGAAATGACATATTCTCTGACCTATGATTACTCTTTTATACATTAATAATGATAGTGGCCTTTGCTGGCGCTAGTTTCAACTTCATCTTTTTGCACCAGGCATTTAGATCTTCTAGTATCTGGATGTACTTGATTTCCAGTTGCATTCTAGTCCTTCGTATGAAAATGCCACCAGTCCTGCTGTACCGGGGATTGATTCGAGTTCTTGCAGCCCAGGCTCAAGTCCTTTATCCCGAAATTGGGGTCCACTCACTGATCCTTGAGGACAACCCTTCGTCAGTTTCTTACTCAGGAATAATCCCGGTCACTAATGTGGCGTATTTGTCTTTACGCAAGACCCGGAATTTGTGATACAGTCGCCTGAGACACCCAATCTAGCTAATCCTCTCGAAGCGTTGACTACCACAAGTTGTAGAATGCTCTCGAGATGTGCATGCATATCCCGACCACATATTTCTCTCTCGCGTTGTCGCGCCATAGCTGTCACATCTTTAGTAGACCTTTGATGCCTGAAATTATATTGCCTCTGGTGCATTCATATCACCACTAGATGTTTCAAGAGTCTAGTACACAATAGCTTTGTTTGTAGTTTCCCACAGGTATGTAGGCGGTATATTGGTCAATATGATTTAGAAAGCAGTTTTTTTTGTCCTATCCCTTGTTTAGTACAACTACTTCCCGCTATTCCGGACGTTCAGCACCCTGCGTTGTACAAGGCATTCGATCTTCATTTGGGCGACATATGGAGATACCACATCTATTATTTAGTGCAGTACCTCAAACTTTATACCATCTGGTCCAGATACTTTGTTTTTCTTCATTGAGTCTTATGAACTTTTTGACTTCTTCCTGGGTCACTGTCTCCACTTCAGTGACGTCTTCGTGCAGGTCCATCATTTTATGTCCTTCATCTTCCATGGTGTCATCTGGGATCAACGTTTAAAACAGTAGTTCCACCAATTCTTCTCAGCAGGAAGTCATGAACCTGTCTGATATTTGCATTATCGTAATCAATACAGGAGGCCTTATTTTCACTTTTACTATATTAAAAAGGACTCCCTACAGGCTATTAGCAGGGTGTTATTTAAATTACTGTTCTCAGCTCGCTTTCTTTACTGCAACCAGACTTGTCTTGTATGTGCTCTTTTTCTTTCGCTAAAGGTCCAATAAGATGTATCTTTCTGCCAGTCCCGAACATCCTTGCTCTTCTTGCATCCCTACACAGTCTCTGCAGGTGGTCATTCTACGATCGATTTTTATCTTGGTGTTTTCCCTCTGCAAGAGTGTCACCATTCCCATAGCTGTTATAGAGCCTGTGTGAGTTGCTTCACTTTCATATTGATGTTGACTTCAGGTGACACCGTTTCAGCACCCGTTCCCTTCACAGCTTTCCCTAGTCCACTTTGGCGATGTTGTATCTTCGTCGCTTACCTAGTGCTTTCATAACTGTTCTTTTCTTTGTGGTTATCTCAAAGACTATTAAGTTATTATCACTTATGGTTATGTTTTCTTCTACCCTCCATCCTTGTATGATGTCGGTAGCTTCGTGATTACTTATGGTGACATCTATATTTGTAAATGATCCTGCTCTTTCTGCGTAAGTTGCCAGATTGCTCTGTTAGTTCATTACCACTGGCCACCTGGTGTTCAACACCTCCTCGAGGGCTTCCCCTCTTTTGTCTGTCCTTGAGCTGTAGCACATTAGTGACTTGGCATGGGCATCCGCAGTGTATACCGATAGTATCCCTTGGTATTCTTCGTCTATTTCCTCCATCTGTTCTAGGCATTGCTCAATGGCTTCCAAGTATTGGAAGTACATGCTCGTCAGTATTCAGGGTGTCTACTCAGTTAGAGGAACAAAAATTCGTGACTTTTTGGTGTCTTTTTTTGACCACAAAATACCTCAGGGGGCGTATAGCCCAAACGGTCAGTAAGACGCGGTGCAAAAAAAAATTCCTTCGGTAAACGGTCGAGCATCATATTGTACATCGGGCCTAGATATTATAATAAAAAACACCTTGGAGTAGGGCAGAGGTTAGTTCCAAATGCTTCTTACCTTTTCAATGAATTTTCACTCCTTTCAACCCACTGTGGCTTATATCAAATTTCAATTTAAAAAATGTACAATAAGCCTTATACTGGTCATCTTCAACAGGGCGCAACCACTTTGAGTATTTACTTTCTTCAACAGTCAGCCAAAACTCTTTGAACGGACATTTAACAGGCATTTTTTTTAAACAGATTAGCCTAAACTTCACATATAAAATCTTTGAATGCCCCCCCCAAAAATTATGGATTTTTTTCGCAACACACGATTAAAAAATAATTTAGGCCTAATATTTTATGTGCCCATTAGACAACAAAAATCATTTTAAAAATTTGTAAATTTCAACTGTTTTGAAGGAATGATCTTTAAAATTAAATGAATTACGTCAATGATTAAATATTAACACTAATAATATTATTTTAGGCCTATATTTTATAAATAATACGCCATATTTCACTGCGAAAACTATTGCTATTTGCTGCCAACGTTAATTTGAAATTATAATATACATTTTACAACGCCTTCAAATTGCAGTCGGATCACTGAAAGCGTAAAAAATTAATAATTGCTGGCAACATCTTGATCCAGATCCACAACACAGATGAACGCCCGGTTTCTGTAGAAAATGTCCTGGTATTTTCTCGTATCATCTACAAAACCTGAATTCCAATTCATTCACTCGAAAACCATTATTTGTAGACACACACCCCACGAGACAAGTAGAACGCCAAATTAATATTTAATACAAGATGGCGAAAGTTAACCTTGTCGTTGTAATCATAAACAAAACAATCAGGCAACTTCCTACTGGCGCGTGCCATCACGTGTAGTGGATAGCGAGCGCTATCTTTGAAGCATTCGCGTTGTTACGATGTGCGGGAAATTCAAACTAGGATTATTTTCATGACTTTATGACAAAAATATTAAAAAATCGTGACTTTTTCGTGACCCAGTAGACACCCTGGTATTCATCAGCCTATCCTGGACCTCAGTTTCACACGTTATATTGGTGCTGCTGTACTGGTGATACTTGGTAACTGTAATATTCCCATTGAAGACAATGCTATGACTGAAGGGAGGATTCCCAAAGGCTATTATCCGGGATATTATCTGCATGTGTGAAACTTTTCCGCCTTACTGTATGGTTCCTGATGGCATACGACGTCCAGCTCCAGCAAACTTACCTCTTTCCTGCAGCATTATTATTAGCACCACGCCTTACTATCCGTTCGGGTTATACGCACGCTAATGTTTACTGGAAGGGTGATTGTGAGATGAAACGGAGGACCTACAGTTTAACTCGGAATCCAAACCACGGCGGAGGCCTGGCATTCCTCACATTCACAAGTTGTGATTAATACACGTCTCGTCAGAGGTGAAGGTAGGGTTTGGCAATCAGATAAATCTGTGTTTCTTGCAGCAAGACCACACTTCTCACCCCAGCTATTCTTTTTCTTACAAGTGAAATGTGTGTATCCTTGGAGTTGAAAGTTACGTGACTGTGCGCCCTCACACACTGTTCATAGTAAGTCTTCGTTTAGCACATCATTTTGCCTTTCGAAAACTTTCTTCGGTTTAATACGCTGCAATCACTCGTGAAAGATGTATTACGTGCCTACGAGGTTCTGGTGAAATGGCATCAACCCCATGGCGAATTTTGAACTTTTTAAGTCGTCAATTTTTTTGAGTTGACGAGAAAACACCCCCTTTTTGATATGCCCCCATAAGAAAAAAAATCCGATAACCGCGGAAGCCATAAAACAGGAAAATGATGCATCCTGCGAAGAACCTGCAGTGTTTCCATTCTGTGACGAGGAGTGTGGGCGGTGGCTTCATCTTGTTGAAACCAAATATTTTCACGCTAGCACTGGCGCGACTCAGGAACAAGGACATCTGTTATTTATAAATACCATTCCGAATTCAATATTGTAGATAGGCCACTAGAATCTTCCCTACGACACCCATTGTTCCAAAGCCACACCAAACAAGCTTTACACTATAAACTGGTATTTGGGAATTTCCCGTGTATTTTCGAATGCACAGTAAAGGATCTCTTGTTTATTCACAAAACCTTTCAGGATTAAATTAGCCTTATCAGCCATTAGAAGAGTTAAGAAATTCCAGATCTTGATTTGTTATGTCCGTTAAATTCTCATAACACTGCAACAGGACATTCTTGTCATGTTGGCTCAGTTCTTGCGCTAAGTGAAAACAAAGATCCAGGTACAAAATGATTGAAAACTCCTTCGAGCGTATCACCGTTTTGAAAAACAAGGGCCCTATTCTATGATCCCTATCACACGTTCCACGTGTTCTGACAGTTTATTCTGCACTGATTCACCTGCGCGGCATTGACTTATTCACATGTTGATACTGGGCCCCGGCCACACCCGTCCCCAAACTTTCACCTAGCACGTTAAACTTCAACAACCAAGTTTGTTTTAATAAACTGCTTCACAGCAAATACGCGTTGTAGCACCAACCAACTAGCCATTGTGTACTGAATCCATGGACACACGCCTATCGCCACCAAATTAATTATACCCAGTCATACCATTAACTAGTATTGCCAACCTAAAACCAACTCATTATAATTGCTCTATCCTGTATAAGCAACAGCCCTCGCATACTTCCTCATTCTCTAGGGGGTTTCCCTCTCTTCATCTTGTGTTGTGTTAGTCAAGTCCTTGAGTACTCCTATTAGTATGCGTTTGATCTGGTTCTAGTTAGTTCTTTGTATCAGCCTCTGTATCAACACCGGGTGACAATATCGCTAATTGAATTTTTACCATTTCCCCTTCTTCCTGCTCAGCCTTGCAGTTGTTTCTTTCGTTCCCCTCCTAGATACACCTCCCACACACACATTTTTTAAATTTTTATTTATTTATTTAGCACCGCGTCTTACTACCTGTTTGGGTTATATGCTTAAGTACTAATTACGCTAATGGATTAGGAAGGTTGAATTTAGAGGAAGTGAACCCCCCCCCCGTTCACCTGACCAAGATTCGAACCTCAATCTCCCTGTCCTCGGTGGTCTACACACAGATATCAAACTTCTTTTTGCAGTGTTTATTGACGTGGCCAAGATCTCTGGCACCGGGAGACGACCATGTAGTCTTTCCCTGATATCAATCAGAACCTCAAGTACCAATATATCCAACCTACAAATAATAAGTTCCTCACTCCAGCAGTGGGATTCTGTATCTTTTCTTTCGAGCTATCGTTCAATAGTATTGCACGAGAGTCATCGCCTGTCATAACAAATCTCTTATTCCGGTTCTTTACTTGAAACAGCAGCTATCTTCATAGAATCGATTCTCTAAGGTATCGTCAGGAAACCATTTCTACACCAGAAAGTTTGATATGGCATAGTAAATTATTGTTGTTGCTTATCCAATATTTAATATTGCCTCGGCAATAAAAAATAATCCAACCTATCGCACTAGAGAAACACAGACATAGCTATGTTTATTTACATTTGATTGTAAAATTGACTAAACATGTTTTAAATGTTTATGTGGATGGGATGAGCTGACACAACTATCATACAGTGTTGTGGGCCTTGTGTAAATTGATCTTCACACTATGAAACTTCAAAATGCCACAAAACATAAATGGGAGGTGTTATTGGTTCGCAGATCTTTTCAAAAATATATTTGAACTATTCCAATAATTTCTTTCACATAATATAACCATGTAAAATCAAAAGTAAAAGTTTCTGACAAGATAACTTTTTCATATCTTAATTTAAATATTTAAAGAGTTATTTTGAGGCTTCATCAAAAGATCTCAATTCAAGACTTTGCAGCCATTGTGTATGACTATTACTATAGCTACCATAAGTGAATGTTATATTAATGTTCGGCTGGGTATAACAAGGAAACCAATGGGTTGGAAAGTGATGGCAAGTGTAAGTACGAGCCTGTATTGCCATTCAAGAGTGGAATAGGAATCCTTTCAATGAATGCTAGCCGTTTTACAACTTCATTTCTTTTTCATGGCTTTTGGAAAAGTGCCGACTACTCTATTCACAGTTTTACCTTATGACTGTTCTCTTAAGCTGCAGATACACATGGTACATCCACCCCTTCGATGTGACCAAGTGCCAGCCAGTTTCAGCTTATTTAGGTTTTGATGATGCCTGGAACTAAGGGAAGGTCTGGTAGGACAGCACATCGAAAGAGGGGTCCTGAAAAGGCCTTTATTACATGAAAATAATACAGCAATACAAATTAAATACGTAAGGTACAAATTTAAGACAGTAGACTAGATGTTCGAAACTCCAAGCTCTTGCATGGCCTCTAGGGTGTTGGGGTCCTCCTGTAGAGTTCTCAGGGTATTTTTACGATAAGTATAGTCTGCTGGTTGTGTCATCTACGTCGCTGACCACGTCAACAAGTTCAGTAATCGATGGGCGGTAGTTGTCCCAACAGTCGGTGTCTAGGGTTTGTTTCTCGATGATGTCTGAAAGATCCAGTGCAACTTCTGTGACGTCGAGGGCCCATTCTTCATCTAAAAAAGCCCACTCTGGTGGCAATTCAGATGGGGGTGGTGAAGAAAGGAGCCACGCTGCCATGTGCATTCGCTCCAACACTCCTCTTGAAGGTGGCGAGAATTTGATTCGTGCCATTCCCCTCCTACGATTCAACTGAGTGATGACCTTGCCCCAGTTCCACCTTATATATGTTTTGATGTTGCTTTCTTGGCCTCTCTTCTGGTCTTTTTCCTACATACTTCCTTTCCTTCTTTTTTGCTGGTATTCTCTCCCCCATCCTCTTTACATGTTTATACCATATCAGTCTTGCTTCCTTTACCATCTCATGTTTTTCCTCTTTTCCAGATGACTTCATTCCTAATCCTGTTTCTCATGACAGCTAGCAAGCTCCTCGCAAACTTCATCCCCATATACTCTACATTCCTAGTCTATCTTACATTCACTGTCCATGTTTCTGCTGCATATGTGACAACGGGTACAAAGTACGCCCTGTACAGCACTTCCCTGCAAGGGCCCTTCATCTTCTAATGAGATCCTCTCTACTTCCACCTTTTGCCTCAAAAACGCTTCTGTACTTTTCTCAACTCTACTTTATCCCCCCTTATAGCTTTACTAGACCTCACCTTCTTCCTTCAATTTGTAATCTCCAAATGAGATTTGAACATGAACTCTCCTGGACATTTACAAAGAAAAACCACAGGATAGCATTTTAGGTCATGCTAAAACCTAAATACATATTTTAAGGACAACTACTAATAAACAACTTTGGAACCAATTATTTTAATAGTTTTTCTCTATTTACATTTGACTCAAACTCATTATCAGGGTTTTTAGTTGCTATATTGAGTTAGATATAATGGATTTGTCCAATTACAGACAAAGAGCTATATAATGACTGTCTGCCGTTACACCCAGCTCAGGCCGAGCCAATAAGGAATATCCCCGGTAACTGTTTGAACTTTAACTAATAAATTAAAAACCAAGAAATATAGATAAATGACAACATTCAATTGAAATAATTTCATAATTATTGATTGTTAAATAAATGTAGCTATTGTAAAGTGGCCCTTAGCTCTCGACCGTTTACTTTATATAGATATTAGTCTGCCATTGTGTATTTTGTTAATTTAATACCACGTTTAAAACTACTGAGTTCACTGTGTTTGTAATAGGCTTGCAAGTGCCCAATATCTATAGTATTCCAAGACATTCAATAACATTTTGAGAGTACTACACTATAATACATTGTTTTTCAATCGTCTAAGACTAATATAATCTCTATGTTATGACCAAATATTTAATTATAAGAAAGTGCGGGGTTTAATATTAATTATAAGTTGTCTAAGCCTTAACCAAAGGTGTAAGCAATATATGAGTTAAATTTAAATTCATTAACTTCATTTTTCAACCTTCAACTTTTAATTCTAGTAGTTTTGATTCTTATAAAGTCTTTGTTGAAACTATAGCGTCTTCTAAATTTATTACTTTTACTTTTCACTTTTAAGCAACGGGCTGTACCCGGAAGCTGTGAGATGCACCTGTGGCTTCACAGCGGAAAGGGGAGGTTTGGCAGGACAGCTATCCAATCACCACATCTGATTTAGCGTCTGTATTTGATATTATGTGTAAGTGAAGCATCAGACGCAGGACACTTCCTGGTCAGAATGAGAGCTAAGAGAATGTGTTCGCAGACACGTGCTGGTTAGCACACAAAATGTAATAAATATAATCACAAGTACGGATAGTCAACAATTTATCCATGTAATAAGCAATTTGTTTTCTTTTCAAAATGTCTCTTCAAGTTTATTTGGAATAGGACTTCAAAATATATTTAATACATTTCTATTATTATTATTATTATTATTAAAAATTAGCACCGCGTCTTACTACCCGTTCGGATTATACGCACTTACGCTAATGTGTAATGGTAGGGTGATTGTGACATGAAATGAAAGACCTACAGTTTAACGTGGAATCCGAACCACGGTGGAGACCTGGCATTCCTCACATTCACAAGATGTCTTGTCAG
>CABEEJ010010169.1:0-15243 GCA_901482245.1 Timema douglasi
TGATTGGTCCGTTGCAATTTCTTCGACAATCTTCTGAACGCAAGGGAAAGAATCATCCATTAATTTTTGTAAAGACGTTGACCACACACAAAGTTTTGTGAGGAATCCTTTGACTTTATCCTTGACCGTCAGAATATTTTCTTCTTTCCCTTGGGTGCTCTTGTTTAAAATATTTAGGTGGTTAAAAATATCAGCGAGTAATGCTAATTTTAATAGCCAAACAGGGTCACAAAAGTAATTCGCACATTCATATTTATGATCTTGTAATAACAATAACAATTCAGCTTTTAGTTCCAGAACTCATGGTGATACATTTCCTTTTGAAAGCCATCTGACCTCTGTATGATTAAAGAGATTTGTATGGAGAGAACCCATGTCTTCACTAATGATTCTAAACAGTCGTGTTTGAAAAGCTTTACCATTAATAGAGCTCACAACTTTGATAACCGCTTTCAGTACATCATTCAAATCAGAAGATAAAACCTTGGCTGCCAGAGTTTGCCGATGAAGAAAGCAGCGTGTCCATGAAACCTTTGGCATTATTGATTTTAATTTCGCAACGAGCCCGCTTTGATTGCCAGTCATAGCTTTAGCACCATCGCTACAAATAGCGATACCTTTTGTCCAATCAATCTCGTAGTCACGAGTGCTTTCTAAAAAGGTGTCGTACAAATACTGGCCAGTAGTGTTCGCAGGAAGTGCTTTGCAAAATAAAATGTCCTCATTGATACTCATCTGCTACAAAGCGCACAATCTGCAACATCAGTCGACTCATCAAACTGCAGAGAAAAATGTGGGCTCTTCTTTGAATATTTCGACTGATTGTTCTCAAATGTCACCGGCCATATAATTTATTCTACGTTCAATATTATTATCAGAAAGTTGTATGTTTTTTAGCTTGTTTGTCTCCTGCTTACCTAACATAATCTCAACCATATTCAGGGCTGCTGGCATAATAAGATTTTCGGCAACTGTATGCGGCTTCCCAGCATTAGCGACTCGGTAGTTAGCTAATAACTCTTTCTCATTGACATTGGATACCTAAAATAAGATAAAAAAATATATATATTTTTAATATGAATTTTACTAATATATCAATATGTATTAGAATTTTTAATTATTGTAGATGTATTTAATGAAAATTGAGGTGGATATTAAAGTTAGATTAATTCTTTGTGTAATATTGAAAAATCTTAATCTTTAAACTTATATGGAATTTCGAATGGCTAATAATAATAAGTATTTCTCAAAACCTTATCAACAAACGTCTGTGAATTTATTGGAATGGAAATTTTTTTATTTTCCTGAATAATTAATAAATTTAAAAAATGGAAATTGCTAGGTTTCTTATGAAAGGCCTCACATAATATTATTTTCAAACAACAAATAATACTGGTTTATTACCTGAATCATAGTATTTTGCTGATGGTTAAAGGTTTTCAGCTTCCGTTCGAAGAAATGTAACGGTTTACCAGCATTCTTGTTATGTTTAGTTGAGAGGTGACGTATAAGCTTTGATGGCTTCATACTCTCACATGATAATAATTCCCCGCAAATTACACATTGAGGTTTATTATTCATGACAGTATAATTATATTTAAAATAATTGTTGTCACAAAGTCTATTTTTTTTCGGTTTTGACTCGCTTCCACTACTGCCACTTGTACTAGACGTGAAGGTTTGCGCAGATCTTTTTAGAAACTTCTCCATTGCGACCGTACACACTGGTGTACTATGACAACTGACCAACGACTGTTCCTATGCGGCCACTGACCATTGAACTTCAACCAACCTGCGCGCGCACTCCTCCCTTCTCAACCAATCTGCGCGCGCACTCCTCCCTCCACAATCAACCTGCGCGCGCACTCCCCCCTTCCCACCCAACAGCTCCAAATACGTATTATTTGAAATCACTGATATAATTGTATTACGTACAGGGGGTCGCCAGAATTTTTTTACTTGCAAAGGGGTCGCATATTCAAGAAGGTTGAAAAACACTGCCCAAACAAACCCCGCCTCTTATAAGTCGTTAGTAGCCATTCTCCTGAACGTATGTATCTGTGGGCACCAAGCGAACTAACTGCAAGGCTTTTATTAGTTTGGTTTTCCGGTGATGGAGAAGTTGGGGTTAAAATCCATATTGGGTCTATTGAGGGGGGGTTTGGACTAAATGTTTTTACAGCCTCCCTCCATGAAAATGCATATAGCGTCACCTCCCTTACGAAAGGGCTTACACGAAAACAGCAATTTTACAGGAGAGTTATTTGAAAATGGTTCTATCCTAACAAATGACTTGTGAGGTAACCTTTATAAATACCTTTATAATACTTTACACATACATTCTTGAATCTTCACTGAGCAACATGACAAGTTAATTGTGTTGAATATTTTTTGGAAGTAATAGTAATAATAATAATAATCTAATTAGGCCTCTTTGTGCGGAGTATGTGGTTACACAAAATCAATTATGCCTTGTTTAAAAAAAATGTTTCTTTCGTTGTAAGATATTGATTTATTCACTTTTAAAAATTAAATAATAATGGTACTAGCCACTTCGGTGACTTTAAGGTCTAATACACTACTCTAGCAATATACTAAACTGGTGAATACGGGGAGATTGGGGTTCGTTCCTGGTCGACTGTAGTGAGAGTGTTTTTTTTTCTAAATGGTTTTCCACTCTCCCTCCATGTAAATGCGTGTTCACTACCTCTGAATTAGGCCTTTTAATCCCTGATACATTAGTTTAATTAGTACGTAGGTGTATTACCCGAACGGGTCATAATATGCGGTGCTAAAATAATAAAAATAATAATAATAATAATAATAATAATAATGGTGATCTATACAATTATATCTAAGACACACTTCAAGTATAATTCCCCATGTTCAAAGCTATTATAAAAAGTGGAATGTTCTTGTGATCTAGTTACAGGAGTTTCTCTATCTCACAAGGAAGTCAAGTAATTATATCTCGCTGCTGATATCTCCGGTTTATCACTGTTAGGTTCCTGTAAAGTGATATTATGAGAAGCAATTGTCTTTCTTTTTTTAGAGCTAGTTTGGTTCGTTTCTTCAAAGAAACTGGTCTCGAAGGAAGTCCTCTCAGGATAACTTTTCGTGACCATGCAAATCGGTCATTTCTATCCAGTTTACATTCTCTTGATTTATGTCTTATTTTCTTAACGAGAGCACCATCAGGTCTTGGGGAATATCCTTTATAGTCAATAACATCGGAGTACTCCATCTTGGTTACTTTATACGGTTGTGTGCGTCGTGGAAGAGACTAAACATATATTACTAGGGAGTGAACAGATAAACCCCGGACATGTTTCAAAGCACTTGAAATTGTACTGTGTGGAGAATCGCCCTCACATTGCCCATCGTAAGGTTCAAAAAAAAAAAATCTTGATAAAATGTATCTGATGTTTTTACTATGGGTTACTATGTTTAGTAACACAGCAGCCACAATTGTAGTTTGGTTCTGACCACTGCAACTATCGGCAAATAGTGCAGCAGACTACCTTTGGCGTCATAATCCCTTAAAAACAAGGAGATTCACGTTGCTATTTCTGAAGAACCTCTTTTGCTGTCGGCTTTACTCCGAGTGTTTTGTGTAATAATAGCAGTATTTTAATGAACGCATATAAATAGTAAAGTCTTAAACATAAAATCCCGATAAGTAAGTTAACTCGGTGAAGGCGTAACATAGAGATAATACAAGCTGATTGCAGGTGTAAAAACGTATATTTAGTTAAACCTTTCTCTCCAAGTCGACATCATGATCCCTCTGTACACAAAGATACGTATCTAAGTTAGTCTATCTGTCTGCAAACATTATTTCTTAAAATACGTCACGCCTAAACATTTATTTGTAATATCACTGCAAATGGAGTCACAAAATGATACGCCTCTTTTTGAATAGTTAGATATCACTCAAAGATATAGAACGGTGGCGTTCCCCAAAAAAATCGAGTATTTTTTTTCGGTTACACCCTTTCGTACGCAGAGCAACTATGGGTAATTTGACGCGATAAAAATAAAAGTACAAACAAATAAAGATCACCCGCGCCGATGGCACCGTTAAGCTCATTTAGTCTGTTTTACTGGTGATGATTCAACTCGGGGCCGAGTGGACAGACAAGGGACACACCAGCCCCACAGCCTCCAGGTTAAATAGCTGAGTCCTTCAATACGGGGATCACTCCATGCGGTACCAGATGACAGCATCGCCACCTAACAGGATTAAAAAAAACAGTTTACTTTAAAGATGGTTTTACTAGAGAACAAACAAAAAATTGCCTTCTACTGTCAATAGACCTTGTTTCACAAAGCTAAGTTCAGGTAGTGCCCCTCCCCCACCCCCAAACGAGCCTACTCATATTGTAATTACAAAGATGATGTATAAAAATTGTCTATTAGTAAACAATCTTCAAATACCGTAGACTAGTTACTTGGCTGAATAAGTTGTTCATTATTATTACTAGCACCGCGTCTTACTACCCGTTCGGGTTATACGCACTTACGCTAATGTGTAATGGTAGGGTGGTTGTGAGATGACTTGTCAGAGGTGAAGGAAGGGTTTGGTAATCAGATAAATCTGTGCCGGGACCGGGGATTGAACCCCGGCCGCCAGCTCAGAAGTCCGACACGTTACCCCTAGACCGCCAGGTCACCCTAAGTTGTTTATTGAAAGGGTTAAGGGGATGAGTTGGGTAATGGAGGATATTGCTGGTGCCTGAAATATTGTGTTTGGGCCACCACCCCTTTACAGAGAACTATTTGAGAGTGATGTGTTTCACTTGGAAGTGAGAACTGAGAACAGCTCTCCCCAGTGCGCGATACTAGAACTGAACCTGTCTCAAGGAGCGCAGCAGAACTCTCTCTCTCTCTGGTGTGTGAAGTCCATTTTCTCTCATTGGAGTGAGCTAGAGTCGAATATATTAAATATTCTCGAAGCTGAATCCAAGTTTGAATATTTTCTATTAGTTGTTTTATGATTGAAAAAATATATTACGTATATTATTACTCTATGCACCAAAATAACTTAGAATTGTTTTATTGCACAATTGTATGTAATATTTTGAATCAAGTTATTATCACAACTTACAAGTCAATTACTTCCATATGAAAATTACTTTATAACGTATATAATATATAACAGGTCAGAATGTCATTAATTGGCCGTAAATTGAGTATTTTAACTCTCATTATTTCGTAATTGCTGAGGCAGGGATTTTTTTTTTTTCGAACTGAAGTCTAAGCTGACATTTGTTTCGAAGCCTACTCGTAATGTCGAAGCTTCGCACCCCGACCCCCAGGTGGGTGTATACCTTGTCCGCGACCGAGGGTGGCTTTTGCCAGATGCTTTTCTCCTTTACATAAACACAAACTCGTATACATTTCATCAAAATATCATCTTACTCATCTCTACCACATTATAACAATACGCATGAGTATAACCTGAATGAATAGTGAGACACGGAAGAAAAATAAATGAAATATCCATAGTTTTTTTTTTTTTTCCTTTAGCCTCCGTGTAGTCAATTACCAACGCGTTAGGGTTTTCTATCCACTTAACCACGGTAAGAGGGTTCATTTAGCAAACAACCTTGCGCCACTCTCGCCCGTAGAAGGTGTGCATTATGCGGTGTGTTCGCCAACTAGCCTTACATAAAAAGAAGCCAGACCGGACAACGGGTTCTCCACATTGAGTAATGGTGTTTACATCTCTTCAAACTGTGTCGACACGGGTGGACCTAACGAAAAACAAGCACTGGTTACAGCAAACACTTCAAGTAAATATCGAGGCCTAGATATGTTTTGTTTTTTTGTCACTTGACACCCACATGAGGGGACACATGGGCTTAAATGTGTCCTCCTCATCCTATGGTTTTCCGGTGAAGTGAAGAATGAAGTTTGAATCTGTGCCGGGACCGAGGATCGAACCCCGGCCGCTAGCATAGAAGTCTGACATCTTACCCCTAGACCGCCAGGTCACCAATAATACTATTAAAGGCTTTGATGATAATATTAACATATATGGCTTACAGTGGATCATATAACATCCTCGTTAGTGATACATTCAACCACCAAGCGCTGTAGTCGGTACGTTGTGTGAGAAAAAGAACTAGAATCACTGGTATGGATTCATTGTAACCCATTTGATAAATTCGCTGCTTACTAACCATCCGGGTTGTACACCTATGTACTAATTACGCAAATGGGTTAGGGATGAGGAAGGTTTAAGTTAAATGAATTGTACCCACATTTGCGTGGAGAGAGAGAGTGGGAAACTATTTAGTAAAAAAAACTTCAGTACATCCGACTGGGATCAAACTACGATTCCCCGTACTGGCAGTATAATCTATTGTGAGTGTAACACCTTAGACTATGTGGCCACCAATGTGAATAATGTCATTGGTTCTGTCGTTAACGTATTTAGGACAAATTAAACTAAAGAGCAAACTTGAAAAACTTTTGATTCTATTATTTCCATTTAACTACGTAGAGATATTGCTGAACATTATCAAAGGAATATTTTATAGATAACTAACTGTCCAATCTTCCATCGCTAGCCTCGTCACTAGGCCGTATTAACAACTTAATTATCCAGTGTATCCGGGTCATGTTTGTTCCGCGAGGGTGACTGTCCTCTTAAGATGGTTTGATTGACCACCTAGGGTATGGACACGTGGTTAGGGTGTCCACCGGATCATCAAGGGGGATGTAAGATAGAGATGGAGAGAAAACAAACGGTCTTTGTCTATATAAAATGATCGATCACCTGAGAATCCGGTTCCCCGACCTTGTCCTATCAGCCCTATCAACAAGGGACAAGGGGGGGGGGGAGTGGATACTTGTCGAATAACCCCCCATGACATCATTTCACCAACATGATGCCGTCAAAATACACTTCAACCTTTTGATCAAGGTATTTGAGCGTTGAACTAATTATTTTATTTTTTTTAGTTTAGGAATTTACCGAACAATTTATCATAGCTCACGGTTTTTTCCCTCCTCGGTTATGAGTAGGAATAAACTAGTGGTGGTGATAACGTCGACAAAGGCGTTAGTCTCGTCTAGTCTGGTTTATAGGAGATGTAGGGGATTTAACCCCGGATAGGTGTATTGAGGTGTTTTTTTCTCTCCTCACTCACTCTGTACGCAATTAGGGTACATACAGCTACCTCCCTCATAAGTCGAAGTTGAAGTCAACAATAGCATGATCTGATGCTCCCTGAAGGGGAGCACGAGAGAAAGTTCCAACACGTACCGACCAATTGGTCACACCGTGTGGCTCGCAAAAATTATAGACGGGTTGTCGCGTTGCGCGAAGTTCTGAAACAAAGAAACAGATATTACATATTATTAGTAACATTGGGGGGTAAGAGTTTTGAGAAAACCGAGTAAGGGTTTTTAGAGTTACGCACGGAGACACTACTCTATGGGGGGCTGGTGAGAGCCTCCCAAACCACTGTTGTCACATCTCGCTTATCCGAGCAGGGCTTTGGGACGTCGATGGCACCGACCGGGGTCGATGACGTAGTTCCCAAGCCCCTGGATAAGAGGATTGGTGGCACCGGGAAGTCTAGCGTAGAAAGACTGCGCCAGTCCCCGGAAGTGGTCCTTGATGGTGGGCATATCCAGGTCGCGGTGTAGAGTCTCATTCCGGACATACCAAGGTGCGCCCACAATGATCCTCAATCCCTCATAATTATCCTATTGGTATAAATATGGGAATATTCCAGACGGGCAGTAGAACGCAAGAATCTAAATAGGAATAGTATATTCGTTGGTCGAGGAGACGGTACTATGAGAGCGTTCTCTAATGTGGGGGTAGTATGGATTGCGAGTTGAGGTGGGGTGGAAGGGGTCGTGACACAGAGGCAGTTTTTATGGCAAAACAGTTGTTTGTCCAAAACCAATAAAATATTGCTCCAGTACAAACATAATAGTTTGTCTTCCCGTAGTGATCTCAACATTTCTTGAATACTTGTCAGGAGTGTCCTGCAGTTTAATGACAACTTTTTCTCTTCATTTAGAAAGTTTCTCGTCTAGTGCCGCTATGCTCATGACGGATATTCAACAACTGTTGAGATGATTACTATTATTATGTGTGGAAAATTAAACTCTATGTTTCTTTTGGAGAAATAACTGATTAATTTTGCTGAAAATTATTGTTAGCCATGAAAACTGCAAAAAATTTCTTTTTTTTCTCAACTTCTCCCCATCCCACTTTAAGCCTCTACACTTACAAGAAAGAGCTAATGTTTTGTACCTTATTCTTGTATAAGCTGATTTTAAAATATATCTATATTAGTTTACGTCTGTGCGCGAAGAAACGCTGTGTGTTTGGTTTGTACTGTACACACTACCACAGCTACAATGATGATCCTTGACCTTTGGTTTGTACTGTACACACTACCACAGCTACTATGATGATCCTTGACCTTTGGTTTGTACTGTACACACTATCACAGCTACTATGATGATCCTTGACCTTTGGTTTGTAGCTGTACACACTATCACAGCTACTATGATGATCCTTGACCACCACACTCTAGAAAAAAAATCCAAGAAAGTCTCTATTTAAAAAAAAAATATCTATGAGCCTAATATAATATCTGACTGGCATATTGTATTATTGAATGGTTTATTGAGCTGACTTAGTTTGTAATTATTTTTATCATACAAATTTATATTTTGAAAATATATTATTATTATTATTATTATTATTATTATTATTAGCACCACGTCTTACTACCCGTTCGGGTTATACGCACTTACGCTAATGTGTAATGGTAGGGTGATTGTGAGATGAAATGAAGGTCCTACAGTTTAACGTGGAATCCGAACCACGGTGGAGGCCTGGCATTCCTCACATTCACAAGATGTCTTGTCAGAGGTGAAGGAAGGGTTTGGTAATCAGATAAATCTTTGCCGGGACCGAGGATTGAACCCCGGCCGCCGGCATAGAAGTCTGACACCTTACCCCTAGACCGCCTGGTCACCTTGAAAGTATATATTACGTTAAAAATCCCTTAGTATTGTTATCAAACCCATACAATGTGTAGTACATCTCACTCTCTACAAATGAGCTCCTGTAAAATATTAAAACCATTATTATATAAATAAAAAAAGAGCAAGCTAAAAACTAGTGTATTTCTGGAAAATCTTATTTCACGTAGTAGGTGTAGTTATTGTTATAAAACATTGTGTTCTAGTCAAACAATGTAAATACATATTTTATTATGATATAAAATGTATAATTATTGTTTACTAAGTACGTCATTTTATACTTCTTTTATAAAATTGTACATTGTATTTACGTATTCGTCAAGCCAATCGAAAAAGATATTGTAGTTTCTTACAATAACGCCGTGAGATAAGAATAAAGGCTATTCCTTATACAGTTGTGTATGGCGCATTGCGTGTAGAAATACAAGGGGCGCTTGCTTGATATTTATTGAAGATTAATGTTGCTTACACATAAATAATTGAAACCTCAATAACCACCTTATTATTTTTTACAGATAAATGAACATGTAAAGAAAATTAATCAATAATGCTTATTTCGGAAAAAGTAGTATGTTAATCTAGAAAGTAAAAATGTTTTTTTTTTAATTTAAAATTATTAATAATTTGCTTGGATTTTCTTATAAACTTAATTTATCTGATTACCAAACCCTTCCTTCACCTCTGACAAGACAACTTGTGAATGTGGGGAATGCCAGGACTCCACTGTGGTTCGGATTCCACGTTAAACTGTAGGTCCTTCATTTCATCTCACAATCACCCTACCATTACACATTAGCGTATATCCCGAACGGGTAGTAAGACGCGGTGCTAATAATAATCTTATAAACTTAGCAAAAAACACACAAATTTATAAAAAAAATTATACAAATCCAAAATAAACCTGCTCTCACGTAGAACAAAAGCTGTGACATTTTGTCGACTGTTAACTAGATAACAACCTCCCCAACGCTTTAAATTAAACACTATGACGAGGGTGATTGCTTTTATAAAACCAAGAAACTTCCCCAACACCCGACGCTCATTTGGATCAGTTCCCGACGGCATATGACGACACCGGACGTTAGGTTTAGACAACCGTCCTCTGTCTCCAAGGTTTTAACAGTCGCCAGCCATGTCAGACTCAGGTCGTGTGGGTCGAACAAGCACTTCAAACGACCGCCGGCCCCTTTATCTCTGTGCCTGCCTGCCCGTCTCATCATCTCGGGACGTCTGCCATCCACAAAGAACTCAACAGGGTCTTCTTTACAAGTGACCCTCTAAAGTTAAACAGAAATTATATAATGGTCTGGTCTGGCCTGAATTCACTCGAGAACTTAATAAACTACTACTCCTAAGGTAAAAGGTGTTAACAGGTTGAATTACCAGTGACAATGAAGGTAGAGGTTGGAATCCCAGCCGGTTGCACTCAAAGGTAAGGTGGAAAGGTTTAAGTTGTACTTAAGATTTAATATTGTGGTTTTCCAATCCGTTCTTCAGGTAAATGTGTTGTGCTTTTCCTCTAAAACAACATTCTAAAATACCCTACCTCTGAGAGTAAGCCGTAGCTAGCCTAAGTGTTGAAACCTACTGATAGCAATATAATAAATGGTGCGGTGCACCGCGCAGATTTTAGCACTAGTTTCTTTCAGAAAATAGAGATGTTTACTTAATACTTGGAATATATGTGAAACGAGATAAAATGTAGGGTTGTATTCACACGATGGAAAACAATAGCATTGCATCTTACCAAAGAGCATAAATGAATTAATATACACAGTTACAGAAACGATGAGAAAATAAAGGAACACCTAACATAAAAACATAAAAATACCCGAACGGGTAGTAAGACGCGGTGCTAATAACAATAGCATAACAATCAACTCTCCATTTTCAAAAGCTTTACTTAAAAATATTTTATTTTCCTATAACACATAAAATATTAATTTTATAAAAAGATAAATAAAAAAGTTGTTTATTTTTAAGAGTGCTATAGCTATGGGAGAATAAGTTATTTCACATCTTAGATAGTTTCGAAGATATAATCAAAAGTGAACATTTCCGCTTACACTTCAACATCATTTTTATGAGGAGATAAGATGCACCATTTTGATTGTAATGTCAAGCAATGCTTATACACAAATTTTGGGGTTAGAAAAATAATTCCAAAAATATATCTGTAGGAACCTTATCAAAACCCTATTGTGACGTAATTTGCCACCCTACCATGTGTTTCCCTATATTTTCTACTTTTGTGAATAGTTTCCAATTTATTTTCGTTTGAAATTAAGCATTTCAAAGTTCGGCCACTGTGTCGCCAGCCTGACAAATAATATTATTTACATCCATTAAATAACATAAAAGGACGGAAGGAACAACGTATAACATTGTTTTAAATAATTTAAATAAGGAATTTTGATTTAAGGAAGAACATTTACCTTTTATTAAACATATTAATTATCCTTTTGAGAAGTTTGTTGACTTATTTATAATGAACGTCAGCCATGATTGATTTCAACGCATGCGCAGATCTATCAAACAAGTGAGTGGCGAATCTCGTGATTGTAAAAGAATAAAAAAAGAAGAAACAAGGTAAGATGTAAATAACTCAAAACTAGCGCGCTTTTCAATTTTGACAGATAGAAATAAACATTTTATTCTTTTATGAAAACATTGTTCTCATTCATTGGCATACAGTTAAATATTTATATTAAACCTGCAATGTATTTGATTTCTATCCCTAGTTCATAGCCAACATTTTATATCTTTGTTTTAATATATTAGTTTTCTCTTTGGACTTGGAAGTAAAGAATAGAAGATTTTTAAATTTGATTTTGTAAGACTTTCTGAAGGAGACAGGGTCTTCTTCCTCGGTGTTGGTCTAACATGGAGCCAAATCTGTGGAGCTCCTAAATCAAATTATCCTTAAAGGGAATTAACGGTTGTAAATTAAAGTACAAGTAGCAAAAATGGAAATATAAGTGTGTGTGCAAGAACTAGACTCTATTTTCGTTTAATTTGTGGAAGAATTTGCATTACTAAAGTGAAACAAATTTCTGAAGTTGGTGTTTCAATATGGACTAATTCATGGGTGAGGTCAAGCCAACTATTCAACTTAAAAAAAAATGTCTTCTATAAAAATCAGAATTCATGTAAGGACTTTCAGAAAGACTATCTAATTCAGAGAATTAATTAACATTTTATTTTATGTCTAAATATTAATTGTATGCTTTTTTTTCTCTCTTCCTTTTGTTTCAACAATACTATTTTATACTTTGTTAATTTAGAATTATAACTTTCCGGAATTCCATAGGTAGGATATGGATGTGGTAAAAAGGGAAACAATAATAAATCCACAAAAGTTCCAACAATTGTCTATTTTATACATTTTTTAAATTGTAGTCTAAATTATTACATTTGGTTCCAACAATCCATTTTTTTTTTGTTAGAGTGTTGATGTTTTAGTTTTAAGTTTCCCCAGGGGTCTCGAGTATTGAGAGTCATGAATTAGCCGAGGTAAATTTAAAAAAAATATATATATTTTTTTCTCCTAGATTCTAGGGGTGGCGCCCAACAAAAACACATTTTTTATACATCTTGAAATTAACTAACGTTATGTAAACAAGATTCAGAAGACACAGAAAAATATAATTTATATAATAATACACATTTTTTTCGTGTTTTTTTACCACTACACTATATATCAAGTTTTAGCCCGACCAATGAAAGAGTAACAGGCAGACAGATGGATGACATTACAAAAAAAAATCCTTTTTCGGGTTCAGGGGGTCATGAAACGTCAACATCCAACAAAATCGCGAGCTCGATCTTTTTTTGATGGTCCGTGAGGCCAAGCAAGTATAAAACTGTATAGGAAAAAATGTTAAGTCCTGCAACAGATGGACACTGGGATAAAGCATCATTCTCACCTACAGTAGCCCCATGACTTCTTTGGTGCTGACTGACAGCTCACAGCTGACTTCTGACAGTCAACATTTAGATATATACCTAAATTTTGACCGTCAGAAGTGACAGCTGCTAAACACATGTTTTTGCAGATCATATGGTTCGGTGTAGGGATACATAATTTGGTCTGGTAACTTTTCAAAGCCGGCAGCCAGCACCAAAGAAGCCGTGGGGCTACTGTAGCTTAGTTTGCCAGTGATGGAAAGGTACCGTGATTATAATCCTTGCCACATGTATATAAATGTGTATCCGATATAGTTTCCCAGTCTCCCTTCAGGCGAATTCGGATACATTTACTCTTATTAGTGTAGATTTTACAGATACCCCGGATGACTAGTAATACGAGGATAATGATCTTTTGTGAATGTGGGGAATGCCAGGCCTCCACCGTGGTTCGGATTCCACGTTAAACTGTAGGTCCTTCATTTCATCTCACAATCACCCTACCATTACACATTAGCGTAAGTGTGTATAACCCGAACGGGTAGTAAGACGCGGTGCTAATAATAATAATAATAATGATAATGATCTTTTTTTAAAAACAGAAGGGAGTTCTGATTGGATATCAGTGTGTGGTATGAACTCGATAAGGGATCCATTTTTGACCTACGAGTAAGAATCAAGCAAACTAGCTAACGTAAACCTATGCTAGTGTTTGGTATAAGAACTTTAAAAAATATATACAAACTTGGTTTGTGATCTACATTGATAATATTGTACCACATTATTAGTATTATATACGTTAATTTAATTAATTTAAATATTTTTCACCTACCTACAGACGCATTCGTTATAGCTTCAATTTGCACTTTGCGCGTATATTTGTATTATTTTTATAAATCATTAATTGTATCTACTAGAAATGTAGCATTACTTGACGTATGAATATATGATGAATTAAATAGCCAAGTTATCATAGTTGTTAATTAAGTTTGACAACTATAATAGTCGTACAAATGTCATTGTACTATCGGAGGCATAGAGCCCTCCCGAGTCGAAGGTGGCTGTGAGATCTGATAGTAGTATTTTTTTTAAAGCACCGCGTCTTACTACCCATTCGGGCTGTATTCTTATATACTAACCACGTTTATGGTTTTAGATATTATGAAGGTTATATTTAGAAGAAGTGTACCCACATTTACGTGGANNNAGAGAAAAAGAGTGTAAACTCATTTTAGAAAACTACCCTCAGTACACCCGACAATGATTTGAGCCTCCCTATCTCCGTCATCGGCAGTCTATTTTACTGCGAGAGTCGCCCGTTAGACCACGGGGGCCGCCGAAGTGAGTGTCTGATAAATCGCGATCTTAATTTATCGCTCATATGTAGCTGACGATATCCGCACGTCCATCACAAATGCTGCCTTAAAATATGAGTGTAGGATAACCCTGAGCGCGGGACGACTCTCGGATAACTCAGTGGTAAGAGTATTGGTATACGAAGCCTAAGGTCCGGAGTTTAATTCCCGTGTTCGTGTGTCATACTTCAATGTAAAGAGTATTGTATATATATATTAGTAATTTTATTCTCTTTTGTAACAGTCAAATACAGTTATTCATACCAGAATCTCCTAATATCACTCCACCAGATTATTCCACAATGCTTCATTGGCTCAGGACGGGGATATCGAGGTTAGAATCTCGGTCGGGTGAACTGGGGGTGGTTTTTTTTTTCCTAAATGGTTTTCCACTTTCCTTCCACGCAAAAGCGGGTTCACTTCCTCTAATACATCCTTCCCAATTCCTAATCCATTAGCGTAATTAGTACTTAAAGTGTATAGCCCGAATGGGTAGTAAGACGCGGTGCTAAATATTATTATTATTATTATTATTATTCATTGGCTCGTACTGTTTAAGTTTCGGTTAGACATTACTGGCGCTATAGCGTCATGCACGGACATAATACAATATTACAGTAGTCCATTCCATAGCTTAGTTATCTGGTCCACCATTGTGATCACTACTGTTTGTAGCAAAGGAGAATAATTCTGTGATCAGAGTGTAAGATTATAATCCAGGTGTTATCTCCCTCGCGTGCGTTTTACTAATGGACTTGATGTGTTAAGTGTGTATCGGTTACACTACTTTCAACCAACACAAACTGAACGCTCGCGGTAGACACACACATTATTGTTTCACTATATCATTGTTTTAAAATAATTATTATTATTATTACTATTAGCACTGCGTCTTACTACCCGTTCGGGTTATACGCACTTACGCTAAAGTGTAATGGTAGGGTGATTGTGAGATGAAATGAAG